>JAGEOH010000969.1:0-25000 GCA_032207245.1 Pardosa pseudoannulata | reverse complement strand
TATCTATAAAAATGTCAATTTTCATTTAAACTACCCATGAAATTCATTCTAACAGAGTTAAAGGGTACATTTAAAAATACGCAGTTTACATTATATGAGATGTGAACATGCATGCTCATGTCGGAGTTACAATAATTAAAATGTTGGAAACGACTAAATTTGTAATATAATGTGTATATAATAAAGTCAGCGATTTGATCGGTGCAAAAGTAAAAGTGATAAATGAATAGTAGAACCACTGTGATAGCCAAAGCTAATGATTCACAGGCACCTGGATTTCCTGAATCTGTTGACATACGACTACCACACTTCCCACGAACCTCAGGTCAACCACCATGCACCACTGGGAGAACAACCTGGACTGGAGGAGTGGCACGCTGACAAACAGCTCAACGTGGTAAGTCTCTTGATCTCTCTTCGTGGCCCACATAAAAATGCTATCAACAAGCATCCTGTTCCTCTATAATCTCGTTTTTTATTTCTGTGATACAATTTTTTACTATCTAAGACCATTTTTAACCTCCGATAGGCAAGCATCGGAGATAAGATTTCAGCAGTACAATGTTGTTGACTTCTACATATTTTTAGGACTGTATCCTCCATAAAACTGGATTATGGCAGACTAACTGGTCACACACACACACACAGAGTATATACTAGATGCACACAGTATATACATATAGACACAGTATATACATATATACTAGATGACCCAACAGACTTTGTCCTGTTTTAAAGCTGTAAATCCAAAAATTGTAAAATATTTCTAAATAAATTATAAATTGGATCGTTTTGATGGAAAAGTAAGGAAAAAAATTATATTAAAAAATGCTTGACGCCACCACGCGAACAGTCATCACAAACGTAATTAGATTTAATTAAAATTCCCCCATCACCCGCACGGGGATTCAATCCTAGGACTTCTCGTACTAAAGCCCGTTGCGCCGACCATTGAGTCACAGATACGTTAGCAGTGAAGGTTTTCGAGAGACATTATAATAATCTCAATAAGCGCGCAATTCTGGATTTTTAATAAAAAAAACATTTTCTATCGGATCAAATTGTGAATATAAACCATTCTCGAATCAACTGAATTACAGACACAAAATTTCATCAAAATCAATCCACTCGTTTAGGAGGAGATCTATTACAAACACACTGAAGAATTTTATATATAAAGGTGTATATCTATATTAAAAGTGATATAATTTTTGTGCCACTATAAATATTGAATATTATTTTCGAGATTTTTCTTTTTTTAGTACAAAAGTAGTCAAAGAGGAGCTGAGTCCAGTTTTCACCCCCCCCCTCAATAATAAATCCTAATTACAATCCTGATTTCTGGTAGGGTAAAAAATTCAAAAGAGAGGTGGTAATAAAATCCTTTTTTAGGTCGCAGCAACAATTTTCTAAAATAAGGGGAAATATTGAAAAAAATTACTGTAGTTTGTTAGTTTTTTGATTTTCTATGTTCAACATTCGAAGCGGACAATATAAATTTTACATATTTGATATTCTCACATTCTATAAAGATGGGGTAAATTCTTTTCACCAAGATATGTAAAAGTCACCAGTTTCTTTATATCGTACCGTACAAAGGAAAGAATGGAAGATTTTTAAATACGTAATGTGATAACGTAAAATCTTTGACATGTGTAAGAATTAGAATAACACTCATTTGTGCTCATAGTGCAGTATTCGTGCTTTTGTTTCATACTCATTTGTAAATATTAGCGCTTTTTGCACCACAAGTATAAATTCTTTATATAGGTGAATATTGAGGTAAAATTCTTTTTCTTCCTTAGTACATAGGTTATTCCAATAAAATTAATAAATATCACTAAGATGACTTTAAAAAATGTTAAATGTAAAGTAAAAATTAACTCAGAACTTCTAGTGGCCTGCTATACGAAACGAGGCTTGAGACAAGGAGAGGAACTTGCCTGTATTCTGTTCAATATAGCGCTTGAAAAAGCTGTCCGAGATTCTAAAACAGACACCAGAGGTACTATTTTTAATAGAACCATTCAGTTATTGGCCTTTGCTGATGATATTGATCTCATTGGCAGAACAAAACAAGCAGTAATTGAAGCTTTTGTCTCCCTGGAGGAGTTTGGAAGAGGAATGGGTCTCACTATTAACCAAGAGAAAACGAAATTTTTGGCTGTAACACAGAGAAGTTATGACTTATCTCCTTTGAAAATCAATCATTTTATTTTTGAAAGTGTACAACAGTTTAAGTATCTTGGAACAGTCATCAGTAATACTAATAATATAAAACTTGAAGTAAACAAAAGGTTACATATGGCAAACAAGTGTTTTTATGGGTTGAGAAACCACTTCAAATCCAAATGTATTAATGTTAAAACAGAAATTAATTTATATAAAACCTTAATCAGACCTATTGTTCTATATGGCAACGAGTGCTGGCCATTAAATAAATATGAAAAAGATAAGCTATTGATTTTTGAGAGAAAAATACTTAGAAAAATCTCTGGAGCAGTAAAATGATGTCTACAGAATCCAATATAATTAAGAAATATACAAGAGATTTAAAGAACCAGATATTGTCAAAGTTATTAAGGCCAGCCGCATCAGGTGGATGGGAAACCTTTTAGATATGAAGATTCTAACCCAACTAAACTAGTGACCTTTTAAAAATTGGAGGCAAGCGAAAAAGAGGAAGACCCCCCACCAGGTGGATAGATTCTGTAGAGAGGGATTTAAGAGAGCTGGGAGTCCATCATTGGCGATCTATTGTCCTTCATAGAGTCAGGTGGGGGGAAGCTCATGGAGACGGCCTTGGCCTGTAACAGGCTGTAGTGCTGAAGACGAAAAAGAAGAAGTACATAGGTAGGTACTAAGGTACCTCAACAAATATAGAGTATTAGCTGGGTTCAAAAATGAACAAATCGCCACCCATTCTTTGCAGTTGAACTCGGATATTCAGGTCCAATAACCGAAAGCTGTTTTATCTGGTCAGCCACAAAACCAACAGCAACAGAATTTAGTTTGACCGGTTTATCTTACCAGGTTTCTTTCAGGGGCATAACTCCTTTAAATCTGTACGGGTCTCACGCACACGGGTGGTCCCTCTCTCTGCGTTCTTTCTCGTAGTCCCGAGTTTACTTCTATAGTAATTGCTCCTTATTGAGTAAAAAGAAAAATGAATAAATAAACTGGGACTATGACGGGTCTCTTGTAGGTCATAAGCAACTAGGTAGCAACTTCAGGAGTCTGTCGTTGTGTTTAGGTCTTTCAGCTAGGAACCATGTGGCTTCACGTCGGTTCGGATCAAAACAAATTCCCTTAGCTTACTGGGTTACATGTCAAACATGAAACACCTGAAAACTACGGGCGTCTGTGACATCTTTTATTTTTCAGTTGGAAAAACTGGAATTTCAACTCAATTTTTATTAAAAATTGATGTGAATTCTTTTTAAACACTGAATAATTTTTAACCATGAAACTGAATTCCTTCCATCGTTTGGAAATATTCAACTAAAATTTCTAATATGTTATATTTTTAAATAACATTGCAGACTGTAATACGATTATAATAATTCCCTAATCAAACGAATTTATTTTTTTATATTCGCCTTATCTTATTGTTCACAAAGTTTCTTTTTTATTATTTTGAGATCAACATAAATTGTAGATGGATATATTTTTCTTAAATGCTAGTCGTAAATTGCTGCTGACAAAGCTGATTTTCTTTTATATGTTTAACAGGAATGGACAGTCAAGTATTATGTGCAACTGGGTTGCGATCCTTCCAAACTTATATTGGGGATTCCTACTTACGGCCGGTCATTTTCACTGTCCGATCCGGAGGAGACGGACCTGGGTTCGCCTGCTGAGGGGCCAGGAGAAAAAGGAGATGCTACCAGAGAAGCAGGTTACCTTGCCTATTATGAGGTGGGTTCTTTGATTCTAAATATACTGAATTTTAGAGTAGTGCGATGTAAATTCCTTTGAATATTTAAAAGGAATTATTGAGAATTCCCAGTGCCTTCTCTAAACCTTGTAATAGCATGTGCGTTAAATGAGGATAATCGTGTAGCTCAGAGAAAGCCTCGTTTTCTGTTTAAGGAAAGCTAAACCAGCTGCTGTATGAGGTTTTCGATTACATCTTCATATCTTATCTTGTTCGTACTTATCTTTTTTAAAACTCTCCATTGACTTGGAAATTTATCTGAGGAAAAAGCAACAGACGGAAAAAAGTCCGTTTTACAATAAGAAATGTCTTGCTCTATCATTATTCTGTGTATTTATATTTCCTTTAACGTATAAGTCATCTCAAATTGGTGTTAAAAGAAATTTAATAGGACATTAAAATGTTATTCAACCCTGAAAACAATTGTGAAAGCCTGAAACCAATCATCTGTCATATTATTAAGGAATTGGGTATTCTTCGAAACCCCTGAAGAATCCTCTGAGCTAGACACCGAACAGCAGTTTTTCATTTACCTTTCGTGTTAAGTCTATCAATCTTCCTAAACAGTTCATTAGAAAAATATTTTCGGTTTTAAAGAGAGTATGCATGTAAATGTGTTATGATCTAAAAAGTTTTAACCGCTAGTTCTTACAAAATTCCGAATATGAAAAAAAAAGTGAATTTTCACTGAACATGTGTAAAGATATACGATCATTTATCATAGTCATCTAAACAGGAATTTCGACGCATGTGATTTTTGACTAGGTAGTTCCATTCCTATTCGATGTAATTCGCGATGACTGTCACTTTGTGAAGGGAATAGTGACTCGTTCTCTTAATAATAAGTTCTGTTGTGTTTTTCTACATGTTTCGGGACAACAGAAGTGCAAAGATGAGATATAGACTTACAGCATGAAGACGAGATTCTTGATTCTATTCGTTCAACTTCCCCAAGCATTATTTTGGCATATTTCCTTTAGCAGACTAAATTTTGTGGGGTATCAGCACAGTTCGAAAGTGGTTTAAATTTCTTTCAAATTCCTCACTGAAACGCAAAATAAATCACCACTGATAATAGCAGTTTTGTGACGATCGTCCATTTTTTACATCCATTTTATCCGCCTTCACCATTTTCTAGTCCATTCTTACGAAATTCAACTTTTTTTTTCCAGATCTGTCAAATGATTCAAGATCAAGAGTGGGACTTAGAAGCTCCCTATCCAGAATTAATGGGTCCTTATGCCTACAAAGACAAGCAATGGGTAGGATTCGATGATGAAGATATTATTGTTGAGAAGGTAAAACTTGGATTTTTCATCAAATAGCATTATTGTAGTGTGCTTAAAACCTGAATTTGTGTCTAATGGATTGTATTAATGCTTTCTCAAAATAACCACCTTAATTCTGAAGCGGCGACAGTACTGCTTGTAATTCTTTTCCTGGGCTTCAGGATTTTTGTTAAAGTCCAATATCAATTACTTTATCCTTTTAAGTAAATGTTGATACGCATGGTAGATCAAATCAGGTTTCTATTTCTCTTCTTAGACAGTAGAAGCTATTTTGATAAAGGGATTAAACTCAAAAGTCAGGAAAATGGATGCGTAAAGTCTACCCTTCTCTCTTTTGCCACATAAATTAAAAGAAGTATTAAAACTTTCCTTATAGCCGAATGTTAAGTAAAATATATTTTCGACTTCAAATCCTTTTCAATGTATTATAAGACTTTATTGGTTTTAAGTAACGAATCAGTTGTAGGCAGTATTGTACGCGGTCGAATTACCGCTCAGTTACGTCCAACTAAATTTTTGATGAGTATTCAAACAGAGTATTAAAGAACTTCGAGGTCAAAAAAACGAAAATCTTGAGATTGCGAAAATTTAATACAGACTCATGAATTGAATGAAACTCAATACCATATAATTTTCTAAAACTATATATTTAACTTTAACTGTCGTCAAATTAAAATATCGTTCAACGATGAAGATGCTTGACATGCAGCAATATCAAATATTTCACCAATATTTAAGTTGCTAAGCAGTAAACAATATCAACAAAGTTCCATCAAAACTTGAATTTATTTTTCGTTAATATATCTTTTACGAAATAAATTATTTATAGTAAACTATTTACTTTTATATCTTTACTAGCCGCTCCGCTCCCAGCCTTCGGTTTGGGTGAACATAATTAGTGAAGTCGCAAGGTATTGTGCTAAAAGCTTGGCAAGCTATTTTAATTTAGAATAAATGATTTCGTATAAAATTTCGTAATGGACAATATTTGGCAATTAATCGTAGTACTTTTCTAACAGAAAAGAATCTTTTCTTGTTCAATATTTATGAACAAGAAAAGATTTTCACATTCAATATTTATGATGATTTTCATAAAACAAAACTAAAAGTACAGCCCAAGACAGTATTAAGCTAATGAGGCTTTAAAAGGGTTATCAGAATAAGAGTTTCAAAATTTGAGTTTAATGGTTTTGAATGCATATTACAATTTATGTAACATTTGAATAAGAGTATTGTAGTAATATGTACGCAAAAATTGTATTGGTGTTGTAAAAATGTTAGAAAGTTTGTTAAGTAAATTTTGTATTCTTTTCTCATGTAATAACCCTGCGACTTTAAACTAAAATGAATTTCTATTGTTGTTACTGGTCCGAACACCTTAGCAAGGCTCTAGCTGGTTGGTAGATGAAGTCTGCTTCAATCACTTTGGCTTAGGTCGCCAGGGGTGGGCAAATACTTTTAAGCTCGGGCCAAAATGAAATTTTCAAAATGTCTCCCGGGTCGGAGGACTATACCGCGTACGCTGTGCACGCGCGAATGTTTTGGGTGGAGTTTTTCCCTGCCCAAGAAATTTTTTGAACAAAAATAGTATAAGTATCATTTTAAAGTATTTGGACAGAGGAATTTGACAGTTAATAAAAGATAATAGTGATAATAAATTGTCTTACTTAGGTGTATATGCGAACAATTTGTGCCCAGTAAAATATGTCACGTAATTTTTAAAGGAATATGATCCATTATATTAAATTAATGGTCATTCAATAAATCATTTAATGAGAGATTTTATTTTGATATTTATTTATATCTTAACGATACAAATTATTTTATTTTGATCATAGTTATTACCTTTTTATATTACATTTTGTAAATATAATAGTAAAAAAAAAAAAAAAAGACAAACATCAAACGTTAAAATATAATAGTTTTAGTTCATGCGAAACGTGAAATCTGGAATGTTCATATATTATTTCTTCAAAATTTGGATCCAAATCACTTGTAGCATTCCTTAATACCGAGTGTAGAATTTTGTCAGTAATTTGAGACCGATATTTATTTTTCGTGTAAATCCTTAACGAAAAAGTTCTTTCACAAATATATGTTGAACCAAATAAAACTACGTATTTTTGAACATAGTTCCAAAAATGTTTGCCTAACGATGGCCGATTGGTTAAAGTGCTGGCCTTCGGTACCGGAGTTCGTTGGTTCGAATCCCACTGAGGCATGGATGTTCGTAGCCGTTCGGAATCGGCTTTAAGCTGTAGGTCCCGGTCTCATTAGCCCTCGTGTTGCAAAAAGTAGACCGTAGCACTCCAAACCAAACTAAGCCAAAAGTGTTTGAAATGTTCTGTATTCAAAATACCGTAGAAAACACACAACTCGGTTGAGTGAAAATTTTCTTTTAGTAAATTTTTTAATCAAATACTGTTTATTTCAACACAATCGCATATAAGAGATTAAAAAAATTGCATGCAGGATTTTTCAGCGTGCCAGCTTTTGACCATCTCTGCTATAAACCCTGCAGGAGTGCTCGAGATTGTGAGAGTTGGTGTAACAGTGTTAAGATCACCAATGTTTATTAAAATTAATTGATTAAATTATAAAGGCTTTATCGCACGTCAACATGTACGCATTTATGATTCATTTTACTGTGCAGATTTTTGTGTTACAACGGAAATTTGTGATTAGGCCTTTAATCGGTTGAAATACAGTAAAACTCGTTTAAGAAGTTCTCGCTTAAGAGGTTTTCCAGCTTAAGAAATTTATATTTTCGGTACCCATTTTCCCCCTATTCATACAATGTTAAAATAACCCGTTTATAAAATTTCGTACCAAACTCTTTCCAGCTTAAAAAGTGTTTTTTCATTTCTAAGTTTACTTACAGAACGCGTTTATAGCTGCCTTTCGATTACTCTTTTTTTTCTCCTCTCTTTGTTTGTAAAGGTCAATGTTTATGGCTGAAAACGATTGTTGTCTTTTTTATTTAAAATGTGCCTTCAGAAGTTTTTAAAAACTTAAGACAGCTGGACTGTTATCAATTACAAATTTTCGATAAAAAGCAAAAACAAAAAAATACAACCGATTTTTTCTGTAAAATCGATATTAGTGGTGTTTAAAGCAAAATTTCTTAGCTGAATTAAAGATATTCTAAGGTAATTATGTTGTTTTCTTTTGTTTGCTGTTTTTAAGTATGCAAAAAATGTAAATTTTTGAGAAAAACCAAACCTATTGTTTATATATTATTTAAAAAAATCTCTCCTCATTATCTATGTGATTATTTCGATTTAAAAAAAATAATTTCGTTTAAGAAGTTTTCTCTTTCCATTCCCTTAGAAAACTTCTTAAGTGGGTTTTACCGTATGTATGTATGTGTATGTATATATATATATATATATATATATATATATATATATATATATACACGCGCACGCGCGCGCGCATAAATACTGCTTATTGCCTGATTTCCAGTTTAAGAAGTTTTAATCAGTTAGGCCCTTGGAAAACTTCTTAACCGGGTTTCACTGTACTTTCACTATTATATGATAAATCTGCGTATTCTTCAACGGGAAAAGGAATTCTAAACTTAATCTGCTGATTTTTCAACAGATATGCTTTGACGTGCGATAAGACGCCAAAGCTAAAGCTTTAAGTTATTTTATGACTGATTCGTGAGTGCGAAATTTCAGTTCCATCAGACATTAAAAAGTTACTGAAAATCTAACTATTATACTGATTATATCCTATAGGAATACGGAGCGAGTTAAATCACAACGTGTAAAATCCACCTTTACAAGGATGATTCAAATCGAAAAGATTCTCCCGCGTGACTTCGTTACCCTTTAACGGACAGTGGTTTCGCAACGAAATCTCCTGTTCATAATATTTTTCTCTATTTTTTCGAGAATATTTTTTTATGATTTTGACATTTAAAAGTTAGAGTAAATGATAGTGCTACATTTAATTAATTTTTTTAAAATATATGTATTTAAACTTGCTATACCTGGAAAGTTAGTAATTTGATTTTTTCACTCATGGCCCCAAACAAAAACATTTATTCCAACAACACTTATAAATTGTTAAACTATCTATTTTACTTTTTAAGAACGCTTACTTATTGTTCTTCTAATATAATTAAAAATTTAAAAAGTATGATGTTCACGCTGTACAAGGGAATGGATTTGTCAATTACCCCCCCCCCCCTAAATCCCTCTTACGGTATCCTCTAATGGAAACTCCTCTAAGGATTGTAAAGAAAATTTTTAATACATTTTGCATTTATAAGGTTCATAGGTAACATTTATAAACTTTTCTCATTAAATTCCAAAGAGTTTATTTAGGTGACCTTTAAAGGGTTAACAGGCTCTTCGCTCGTCACCACGGTGTGACCTGGGTTACCCAAGTTTTTTTTTCAAGTTTTGCTTGTCTTTCTATTTGTAGAGATTTTTTTTTTTTATAAATACAATTCATGATACCGGATGATAGATTGTGCACTACATATTGACGAATAGTTCAGATCTGAGTTTCACAAAGACATGAATGATCATAGCTACTCGGAATCTGCTGTATACAGCAAATTATTTATTTCCCAGTGCAGCTGGCAATACACACTTACATCTTTATGCCAAACACGGCTGCAAAGCTGCTACTCGCTTAACACCAATCGAGGAGCCTGTGTAGCTTAATGCTACGGACGTGAGTAATGTATCCCCCAGTGGGTTCTGTAATTTAAAAACAAGGACGAAGCAGATATTTTCCCCAAAATTGGCCTGCCACCTTCTGTACCTTTGGACATTGCAATCACGAGCCAGCCAAGATTAATGAACACTGCTTGCTGGCTTGGGCCTCATACTCCCAATCCTGGGTTATGTGATTAACGCCTTTGCCAAATGAGGTAACGCGACTCAGGCAGCAAGTCCTGCTCTAGTGATTACTTGGGTATAAAATTTGCTAGGGATCAGTTCCAATCAAACAATAAATACTTACATAAAACAGAGGGAATGATAAGGTCCAAACTCAGTAACAAGCTTATGTAAAATTATAACTAATGCTTTAACAGAATCTCGTAGGGAAAGATGTTTTAACTTTGTCATATTTTTAGGGTTTATTGTATTTTTCTTTCATATCTTTTGCAAATAAAATTATATCTGATGCCTATTTTGATACTAAAAAATGTTAGTGAGTACATATAATGTTGTTATAATGTTTATATAAACTATATTTATATTTCGGAACATCTAACAATTAAAGTTCAATTAGGACAAAGTCTAAATACCATGATATACTTTGGATCTATAGATGGAAATTTTAACTTGTAAATTCATAGGTACTTGTCTCTAACCTAACAGTGAATTAGACAGTTAAAAAAATGTTTAGATAGAAGAAAAAACTTTACAAATGTTTCTTGTACCCACTTCCAGCAACCCCTATAACATCAAAGCGATATCTAAATTTGACCCACACTTTCTGCAAGGTTATAGCATTAACAATAAGTATAGCATTTACAGCAAGCATTAACATTAAGTATCAATATTACTGTTTCTAATATGCTGTGTTTTAAATCCCCGATGTTTGTAGGTAACGGTAGTACAAAAACATGTTCATTCACTTATACATAAAAAGAGGTTCACAGACTAATGTAATGGAAAGCGCGGGGTCCACGACTATAAGAAATTTTCTCGGGGTCTGTAAGGTACGGTCAATTCACCGTCAAGACAGTCTTTCACACGTCGAGAGCCATCTAGTGGCATTCCCTAAAACTTTAATCTAAGCCAAATCCAGTGACATAAATTTCAATCACGAGATCTTCAATGTCCCATAAATATAACGCTTTAGAGTTGAGTCATTCTTTCTTATGCACCCTGTCCTTTGTAAGTCTGACAATTTACTAGAGAAAAAAGACTTTACAGCAGTATTTTTTTTCACTTAGGTCATAATATTTTAATCTTCTCGAACTTGAAAATAGGCTGACACGTAAGACGTTTCAAATCTTACTAATTTTCAATTCTTTGCAGGTAAAATTTATTATCCGTGAAGGCCTCGGAGGTGGCATGGTATGGACTCTGGACAACGACGACTTCAGGGGAAAGTGCTACGGGGAACAGAGCCCCCTGATATCTACCCTCAAATCATCCCTGGAAGAAGGACGGGCTCTGCTCACGCAGAAAAAGACCACTACGGCGGCACCAAAGACACCCTCGTCCACCACCACAAGGGCCCCAAGACGACAGAAATCGACTACACCAGCACCCTTCACGACCCCCGACCCCGGACCACCGTTCGAGTGTGAGGACGAAGGATTCTTCAACAACCCCACGGACTGCAAAAAATACTTCTGGTGCCTAGACAGTGGTCCTTCTAACCTGGGACTGGTGGCGCACTCTTTCACTTGCCCCTCGGGACTGTACTTCAACAAGCAGCGAGACTCCTGCGATTATGCCGCCAACGTTGTTTGCCGCGTCAAGAAGACCACAACCGTCGCCACGACGCCGCGGCCCAGGCCGAAGCCTAAAGCCAGGAAGACCACTACCACTACTACCTCCACGACGACGACGACGACAGAGAAACCCGTGGTGCGCAAGAAGGAGCAATCCAAAGACGATGACCTCAAGTCTTCGATAGACGGCAACAACCAGAGTCTGATGGAATTACTTCAGATCCTTCAGCAGCTCGGAGTGAACCAGATCCATGACAAGCTGCATGGTAGAGAATCGGTGGAGGCTACTTCCACGGCTAGTCCCACGTTGCCCCAGTACCAGGCGCCCAACAGGAGGAGGAGGCCCACCACTCCAGAGCCCACCACACAGGCGGATATCTTCCTACAGTACGCCAAACCAGATAGGAGCGCTAAGGAAGAGGGAGACTCAGTAGCACAGAACCCCACTCGGAAACCGAGAGGACCACAATACCACAACCCAGCACCCGAAGCTCCCGTGGTCGCCCACGACGACCTATTCGCGGACGACGAGGACGATCTAACCACCGTGGCCTCACCGGGAGACCGAGACGGGTTCGACTTCCCGTTCGTCTACCACACGCCCAGTCGACAGAGATCCAGGACAACCCCTCAGAACGAACCGGAGGAAGAGGAGGACGAGGATGAAGACTACGATGATCCAACCACGACTACGTCGGCCAAGCCTAGACCCACGAAGCCGAACCGGAGAGTGGTGGTTCGCGTACGACCTATCCCAGGAGAAGGCAGGAGAAGGGATCGACCACAGGGATCGACAGATGACACCGAGAACAAGAGAAACAACTACGTCCTTGCGCAGACAATAGGCGTACGACGACAAGTAAGGCCTAACGTCCTCGATGAAGTGACCACAAAAGAAGTAACCACACAGAAACCAGCCGTGAGGAGGGCAAGACCGGCAACGAGGAAAACGACTACAACCACCACCACAGTAGCGCCCGTAACCACTAGATACAGAGGTCCTCCGCCAAGAGAACTGGTGAGTCTTTTTTTTATATCCACACACAATGTACAACTTAGAGACAATTTCGAAGTTGACCATTTTTTATGTAAGCTAAATACACAGCACTTACAAACAAGAAAACTTCATTGTAAGACGTCCCTGTGTTTGGTTTTTACATTCAGTAAACTGTCAGTTCTCTATTTGGAGGCTTGAAACAACTGGTATCAACTTTATTTAATCTGTATTTTTGTAAAACTGTCATTGTTTTTTTTGTCACTGTTTCTTTTTTATTTTTCGTGAATACGTTATTTAACTCACCGACTTCGATTGAATTTTGAATAAACGATTAATTTCATAAGTCTCTAACACGGCAAATATGAGTCGAACGACGGCTAAGTTCGTGGGTTCGAATGGGCTTTATGCAGTAGGTCCCGGTCTCGTTATCCCTCGCGTAGAAGAAAAGTAGACCGCAGCCCTAAAAACCAACCAGCCAACCACATCAAATGAAATGCTTTCTTCGAGAATGCTAAAACATCTCAGCATTATCAGAACAGACACGCTAATTGAACTGAAGATTTTTTTTCTCTATCGAGTGGTAAAATTTGTTAAAGGAATCTTACTACAAATGCATACCGGCCAAAATTAGAACGGTTTTCCTCGTACGTTAACATGGAGCAAGAGGAGTCTAATATCGCTGGTACCTATTATCTGAATGATAAATGTGACAACTACACTATTATTTGTTTCACAACTGTTACAATTCTTAGCTTTTATCAAAGATAATTTGTCCTCTTAAAACTTTTTCCTTTAGTTTAGACGTGCAGGAGAGTAATAAATCCAATTTCGTAGAAATAAGTAAATGCTAAGTTCGGAAAGAAAACATTCAAACTGTAGAATAAAATGTCACATATCAAGATTAATTTTTTTTTAATTAGGCGTTAAGGATTTTTTAACACTTGGCATGCGGGTATACTTCACCGCCAACTTACGCGTGCAGCGGGCGTTTTTTCGTTAATCGCGCGAAAGTTTAGTTATTCAGAAAAATCGTAGTAAATCAAAAACTACTTTGTTTTTATGGACGAAACTTTTTTATTTTACACTTTAATATATACTGTATGATTATTTAACAAAAAAAAATATTTTAACGAAATCACAAAAATAACTATTTTTAAAATTAAAGTCCGATAATCTGTCAGCGCATATTTCTTCATCACTGTCTTTGTCACAAAGGCTCATTTTATCAATTTTGTATTCAACAATAAGAAACCAATCCTCAAGTTGACAAAACACGACTTGTACGTTATGGAGCTAGGAATTCGATTGAAGAAGAAATAACGCAAACAACACGCATATATTGTCACATATACATATAATTATACGTATTTAGTGGATTTGTGGTGGTTAGCGGGTATCCACCACAAATCTACTAAATACGTATTTTTATGTGACCCGCTCTCCAGTGACAGACTGCAAAAAACGTAAAAATACGTTGCCCGCACGCGAAGTGTTAACTTCAAAATGCTGTACTTAATCTAGAATGAATATCGGCAACAGCATGCAAACCTACATAAATTGGGTTTCATATTACTGAAATTTCTGAAAGTGTTGTCAAACATAAATACCCCAAAAGACCCATTAGCAAAAGTATCTGCGAAATAAAATTTCAATTTGGACAAATGTAAAGGATGTGATCCTATCCTTGTCAGGTCTATTGTCTCTGTATTACCCAATAGACCCAATGTCTTCATAGAGACATCTCGAAGTAATTGCATATCTTTTGTAATTTCCTTTACATTTTATTTCCCTTTCGCGAGTCTCGACATTAAGTGCTGCCATTACGAAGTATCAGTGGTTTTCACCAGCTCCGCTGGTTGTCGGTTTCGTGTCATTTCAGTCTGGAAAAACTCGTTTCTTAATCAATTCGATGGAATTTGGCTAATCAATTGGATATTGCTGCTGTTACAAATTAGTTTTTGAAATATTTTTCTCTTCTACTAAACAGAGTAAGCACTGTAAAACCTACTTATTGTTACATTTATTAAAATCTGCAATAAATTTCGATGTGACCTAAAACACCATCTATTTTCGTATAAACTACACGCAAATTATTGACGCTGAATATCTTTTATTGAATAAGACAAAACCCTTATAATTGAAATCCACTATTGTCTATTTCCCAAACAGTGCTTGTTGGAATTTTACTAGCAGCAGTTAGAAAAAAATTCTACAAGGCATCAAAAATCAGACTTTTCCAACTAGAGCTCTAAAACTTAATAGTTGTAAAAATCAGCTTGAAATCAGAATGCTGTCATTCAATGATCTGTACTTTAGCCATAATTTCACTAGCTATGACTAAAATTGACGAACTTATGACGATTAGTCTAAAATCGAAGATTTATTGACCAACCAACGGTATCAAAATGCAAAGTTATTTCACGAGTCAGTTGATTAATTTGATTGGAGCGCTACGGTCTACTGTTTCGCTACATTAGGACTAATGACCCTTGTGTAGCAAAAAGACCTGACCCCTTTTACATTAAGACCTAGACCTACTGCTTAAATCCAAATACGGACGTCTATGCCAGCAGTGGGATTCGAACTTACAAACTCCAGTACCGAAGAGTAGTACCTAGCCATTCGTGTATTGTTTGGCATATTATTAACACAAGTCATAGATGTGTCTTTTGAGACGAGTCAAACTCTAAAAGAGTAAGCAAACATAATTTTACTGTACTAATATTATAAATAAAGCATCATCTACAATGGGATAACGAGTTCAAATTGTGTAACTTCTAAATGAACTTGTGATGTAAGACTATTAAATTTTTCATAAATTGTAGCAGCATCAAAATATTAACACAAATGATAATATGCAATAACTAATAATTTTGCCCTCTGTCTAGATCGTGCTTCCAACTGGAAAACCTGCCGTACCTGCAACGACGAGAAGATACCGGCCACCAGTGCCAGAAATTAGAGGTCCAGCCGTAGCCCTGCTGCCAGATGGGGGAGTAACATGCTTGAGGAGGGGAGTCTACCCTCACCCAAAGGACTGCTCAAAATTTCTGGTATGCGTACCAGCTGAGGCCTCGTCTGAGTTAGATGGCTTCATACACGACTGTCCTGAGGACACTTACTTCATGGAGCATAAAGCGAGATGTATGCCAGGAGACAGAAAGAAATGTGACAATCCACAGTGAGATCATGCTACCAATTTCAATGATAAAATGAAGAGAACTGAATATTCAGATAGTACAGGAGCACAGTCTTTTCTATTCGGGTGGTCCATTCACATGTCACTTTGAGGACTATGAAGTCGAGTGTACCACAGGCTCATTCACAACGAAACTTTGCATTTCTGTTAGCAGGAACTTGAAATGCAAGTAAGACTATTTGGAACGTATATATGTGCCACATGGTGATTACAAGATTTAATCTGAATTGCCACAATGCAGAAATTCTTGCGCCCCTCAACGCTATGTATAAAGATAAATTTAAAACCATAAGATAGTGATACCATTATCTCCCATAACTCTTTCAAGATAGGTCGGAACGATAGGTATTCGATGAGCAATTTATAAATATTGCTTTATTGTTGCATGAATTTAGAGCTAAAAACTATGCCATTTTCTCTGGATGATGCGTAATATTACTTAAACGTGTAGGATTGTTGTGGGATGTGCTGCAAGTATCATATCATTATTCTAAAACCAGTGTAATTTTCAACGCGTAATTTAATAAAATCTAAACAACTATTGAAAAAAATAAGCACAGCTCATTCATTTTTTTCAATAGTTACTTCGATTTTACGACTTTTCTTCTGCCAAATTGATGTATAAAATTAATCGGTTGAGGTATCAAATAGCGTAAATGTACATTTCTTTGTCCTAATCGTCAATATTTTTATTCTCGCTGCTCGATCTTCTTTTTATCACAAGAATGACTTTCTTTGAACATTTCTCACATCCAACCAATAGCAATAACAGCTTCAATTCATTACGCATTTGTAAAAACAAAAGGGATAAGAGAGAAATGTTTCTATACATTTCAGCTTTAAGTTAGTAGAGTTTTAAGCTCCAGTTTTATTACCACATTATGCATTTAGTCTCAGTAATGTTTTTATGAAAGTTCATACTGATAGCTGGAGATTTTCTAAACTCTGAACTTGTGATTTCCTTTACTTTACAATTTTCCTATGGAAATTCTAATAAAAGCTATAAAAAGAAACTTTCATTTCAAGAAGGTGTCTTTTCAAAATACTGTACATACCGATCTTTTATAAAGCATGCAAATGGTATCTATTTTTCTGTTTTCGGTTAATTTTTTTTATCAATTTCTTTTTATACATTGAAGGTTCTGATATTTATTTTGATGACCAAAATAAAAAAAAAACTATATTTTTACTAGTACCTGAGTTACTTATTTCACTTTCTTCCCATCAATCACATCAGCCTTGGCCGTTGACTTTTAGCATCATTTCTATAAAAATAATACCTAAACTAAAAAATAATTACAAAGCTTACCTTTGCATTCAATTTCTCGTTAACTGTGATATGAAAGGATAAATGAGGGGTTTATCGATTAAGATATTGAACAATAATGAAATGTTTAACGCTTTTGAGTGTCTCAGGAAGATTACTTCCCAACAGTATGTTATAACGAAATACACCTGAAGAAAGCTAATAGACGTTATTTTCTTCAAGAAAAAGAAAAGGCTCTCCTGGTGGCTTCTAAGCAAAGAAATGTGCTGTTCTAGATGACGTGCACTTAGCCAGTGTGAGAATTCATATCAGTAGTGGAAGAGCACTAACACATTTTATTATTTTTTTAATCATTATGCAAATAAAATATAAATATCATTTGGGGGACAGAAACCATTATATCAGGAGACTATTCGAATAGATATTGATACAAAATTTCAAATATTTAATAAATATTCCTGTAATGTTTCTACATTATATATATTTACTAAGATATATATAAAAACTGAAGGAAAAAAACACCCTATACAAAAGCCCATTTAAAAAATTTTTTTTAACTTCCAGTATAATTTTATTCTTTTAATAATTTGCAGTATTATTCTATTTTTTGACAGATAAATTTTGGTATATAAAATTATAAATAAAATGCACACAATTTGTAAAACAAAAAAAGCAGATAATTTCAAAATAAAGTACAAAAATTTCCATATGATGATTAAACTATTTAATTTGGTCGTTGATTGAACAAGCTTCAAATAGATCTAATAAGGCTTACTGATACAGCCTTCTTTGGCTCAGTGGTTAGAGCATGAGACTGTAAGTAGTGATTCTGCGGGTTCGATTCCCAGTATTTGCACAGCCATTCGGAATCGGCTTTAAGCTATAGGTCCCGGTCTCATTAGCCCTCGTTTTGCAAAAAGTAGACCGTAGCACTCCAAACCAAGCAAGCTTCCTAGCATTTGCAAAAAACGAATTGGTTCTTGAAACGGGGAAAAGTTAAAAATTCTGGTCCACATGCTTCGAATCCCTAGGAATACATTTTACTGTGATAGTTGGAGTTTCATCTTCAAATACATATGCTTTCATTTGGGAATTAATTGAGCAAGCTTCAAATAGATCTAATAAGACTCTTCTGACACAGCCTCCTTGAGCGGAGTGGTCGACTCAATATTGTGAGTCAGTGGGTTCGAAAGCCCATAATAACAAAGAGTTGTTGGCGTACGCCTCGTAATGTTAGATTCCCTGTTTCGGTTCTCTCTAAAGATCGCGGCTATGAGATGATGCCCCCTAAACCCCTGCGAGGACTGAAGGTGGATTGCGATGACTGAACCCCGGATATTGCCCCGATTCTCTGGATTTGCGGGGTACAACCTTGGCGCGATTCTCACCGCTCTCCGCTGGACGACAAGGACGGGTTTTGCAAAATTTTATAAAATTGGTACACTTTTACAGGGTAAGGAGGAGGAGTCTCAGGGAGGTTTTATACTTAACAGCGGGATGGTCTTAACCTTTCTAAGGGGTAAAACAGTGTTTTGGGTACTCCTTAGATGGTTCCAACCCTTAGCTCCATAACATACCCTCTCTCTTATATAGATCTGTACCTTTACCTCTCTTCCTAAGAGACTCTCCCTTTCTGATAGAGGTCTTAACCTTTACCTCTCTTTATAAGAGAATCTCCCTCTCTTAATGGTAAAAATTTCCTCTCCATCAGGGGTAAAGTTAAGAGAAGTTTCGACTCTCTAAGAGAGGGACGGTCTTAATCGCTCCCTCTTAGGAGTAAAATATTTTTTGGGGTAAGAGAAGCTTCTGTCCTCCAAGAGATGTAATCAGTCGTTTAAGAATAAAGACTCTTTGCGCAATTATTTCTGGGTACTGTAAAGGCGGCTACTCTCGAAGAATGCGTTCTATTTGATAAGTGTTGTGTTCGAAAAGTTGTCGCTCCGCTCGATAATGGGTAGATGTGAATTTATTAAGTTAGTCTTCATTAAAGCGTTCTAAAATATTATTTGTTGGAGTTCTGTGTTTGACAGGTGAATGTTATGACGGAAAACGCATGTAAGAAAACAGATAATTCCCAAGAGCAAAGTTTACGGTAACCTAATAGTCAAATCAACCTAGAAGGAAGGAGGTAGAGAAGATGGTACTTACAGGAGACCTTAATCAAATCAAAAGTTAAGGAATCTCGTTCAACCAATGAAATAATTCAAGAGGTCTTATTTGTGAATTGTGGGAGAGAGGTGTATCGTGGAACAGGAGATAAAAAGATGAAATGATTTTAGAAAGAATTAAGGATTTGAAACCTAGAGAGAGAAGTTACTTGAAAAGATTGTGGTGAGTCAGGCCCCAATGAAAATAAGTATTTGATTGAATTATTTCAGGTCCCCAATAATATCTTACTTTGAAATTTATAAATACATATTTGAATTTCTGCTTAACGCTAAAAAATGTTAAATCAATTATATAGATGTCAAAAACATTTTAATTTTTATAAGTTAAAGTGTATATAAATTGTAACAATTCTGTAAATTAAGTTTTTTATAGTTATGTTCGTAGTTTCTTCATAGGATCTGAGTGAATTTAAGCATTAAAGCAGCGTTTTCCAACCCTCTTTGGCTCACGTACCATTACGTAAAAATCATTGCATTTCTTGAAATTTGTTATTTGTTTATTTATTTGCAATGAGACCCACCTAAACGTCTCGTCGCGTTATAAACTCACTGTAACATATATGCGTATGTGTTTGTTCAATTTCGTATTTATCTCCTATTTTGTCATATTTCGTTTACTAATAAATGGTTTTAATAAACACACAAAATTATGAAAAACCGCGTTACTCATAGCTAAAGACTAATTTTAAAAGTGCCATTCTCCCGCGCTGGCGTTGTCCAGCAGTGTAACTCCTGTTACACCAGATAAAACTAGATTAAGATTACAAATAAAAACCTATAGACAACAATGACTCACGCTTTACCCACTCATCTTCTGAAACTTGCTGAATCATTGTTCAAAGAAACTTCTAAACTTGTAGGGGGATGTAAAACTTGAATACACACACATATGGTGGTGCTTATTTTAATGTTCACTTTTTTCAGTTCTTGCATTTCATTGATAGGGCGATTTATAGGGCGAATCGAATCCGCAGAAGCCTCGTCAAAGCCATGACAGTACAGTCTTATTTATTAGATCTATTTAAAACTTGCGGAATCAACGTTTAAACGAAAACTTTTCTATTTGGAGAGGGTACATGAAATTCTAATAAAAGAACAAGCAACTATCAAAGTAAAATACTTTAAGGTAACAAATCCCCTTTCACACGTTGACTGCAACGTCACCCATATTCGAGTGACAGTAAAGTTTCTGATCGAGCCACGTCAGGTGGTGACGCTTATTTGACTACTTGCGAAGGATATTAGTACGTATTTGAAAAGATATTTCTTTACAGGAAGTAACAAAAATATTGAATCGTTATAAAAGTAATACGAAAATGGTTTATTAAGAAAATTATTGTAAGTCTCGTAAAAGCTTTTTCGTTCACTGCTATTTAACTCACTAAGAACTAAGTTTTCCATTTTTCTTTTCAACTTTTCAATGAATTGGGGTAAAGATTATAAGTTACAGCCTCTTTACTTGGAAAAGAGTCCAACTGATCGTGTAAAATGACGAGATGAGAAACAGATGCGAAGTAATGAACACAAATAGAAATGGTACCATGGAAACCAGGGCCGTGGCCAGAAAATGTTTTCCGGGGAGGTGGGGACCAGAGGAAAGACAGTTATTTGTGAATGAAACCTCAGTAAAACAAAATTAAGGTATTAAGGCATGATGGATGAGTATTAAGTCATGGATGAGGTATTACAATTATCAATTTTTAATCAAATAATTAAAAAGATTTGATGACATTGTTATCTTCCTTACGGGAAAAGGTAAAATATAGCAGAATATAGAGAAAACGTTAAATTTTCGAACAGCGGCTCAGCAAAACTTTTTATGAAAAAAGCGGTTATTATACAGCTAAGCAGATGGCGCCTACACACATGTCGGGCCTCTTTTTTTTTTTTTTTTTTTTTGGACGAAATGGTTTTCTAGAATTTCGGGAGGATACCAATCCACCAAATTCCCCCCTTGCCTACGACCTTGATGGAAACGGAGCGAGAGATTCTTGCGACCATCAGCGATTCGTATTATAAAATTATCGGGAGTCCGATATTTTTACAGAATATGCTTTATACAGCGGGACTCGTGGCCTTAAGGAGATTTCACTGTAAACGCGCATGGCAACCAACGTACTAAACCTTTAAAAATTCACTTTTCTGGTTTTTACATTTAAAAAACTTTTGAACATTTCTGAATTTTTTAAAGCAAACCCTATTGAAATATTTTAATAAGAACATGTAAAATTAAACAATCTTTGCTTTTAATATCATAGCTTTTAAGGAAAATGTGTAAACTTTAAATGCATTTACCTAAAAAGGATGTATTCTCAACTTGAACACACTCTAAATAAAAAAACTATTCCACATATAGGTATCAAACTTTCAAAGGAAATACATTATAGACCTACGATGAAACTACCTTATTTTTTGTTATTTCATTTAGCATTTATAGTTTTTGAAATGGAATTTTTAAAAATTATTTTAGCTTTTTTGAAAATTCAATCCCCTGGTGTCAGATTTCTGATACTTTTTAAAAATTTAAATGGGTGGAGAATGATACCTAATCATTATTGTTTACGAATTATTACAAATTACACATTGCTTAAAAAGAGAAATAAAAATGGAAACGTGATGGTTATGCTGATAAAGGCAATGTAAAGTCGAAATCTACTGATGAAAATGGGATAGTGAAAGAACAAGGCGCACTGGAAGATGCAACGATTGCTCTGGTAAAATGATAAAGCAAGAGTTAAAATTATGTTAGGAATAAATACCTATTCCAACGGTACACAATGAAATTGTTGGGAAACTTAAAAAAAAATATATTTCTTCCTTACAACGTGACCTCATTATGAGTTAATGATATTCATCCGATGCGTTTAACTTTCAGTCACAGATTTTTTTAACAGTGACTGAAAGCCATATGCAAATTACCTACCGCATATATATATATATATATATATATATATATATATATATATATATATATATATATCAGTGGCGTGCGGTAGGTTTTCATGCAGGGTGTGCAGAGAACATGGATTTTCCAATAAATCTTTAATTGAGACATCTGAGTTCTCCACTCTGAAACGGGTTATTTATTATGAATATAAATTTAAAGATTACAATAAATAAAATATTTACCTATGAGTAGTCGAGTTATAGCTCTAAAGACAGCTAAACTTATGAGAATTCTACTAACACTGAATCAAAAATCATGTCTTTTGTTGTATGGTGTCATATCGGCGTCGCAAAAGCAACGCTTCGGGCTTCCACAAAAAACTTAAATGTTCAGCAAACGTAGCTCCACATGGCGCTCGCCGCTGCGGTGCCTCATCCGGATGCTCATTGGTGCCGATAAACCGAATGTCTATTTCACGTGCAGAGGATTTCACTGCACGCTGGCACAATAGAGCGAACTGTTTCTTGTTCCGTCAGTGGATTAAATTTGATTTCCAAATGTTAAAAACAATAAATATATTCTGCGAAAAACAAAAAAACAAACCAGGGATATGGTGTTACAGATATAATTTATATGTCTGTAAGACACAATGAATGGTAAAATTTGAACTGTTCTGTTAAAATTCGTTTCTTTAAAATGAAAGCAACATTGTTTTTCAGCTAATTTTTTCAATAAATAGAATACATCACCGAAATTACTTTACCACACTAAAACATTTCACTTTATATTGATGAAATACTTCTTTTATATTTCCATGAAAACAAAATCTTACAATATATAAATTTAAACATTAACCGTCTGCAAAATCGTATGGCCAGTTAATCAGTCAAAAAACCAAAAGCGCTTCAGCACGTAAGTCCCCGCTCTAATATAACGCTTAATAAACCGTACCTTCGGATGATTCTGAATGCTAAGAGTAGGAAAAATAGCTGCACTTGCCTCAGTGCCATAGTATGCTTTTTTTCTCCAGTAGCTCATACATATAAAACGTGATTTTCAATTTAGTGCACAGTGCGTACACATCAAAACTTCCTATGTTCGTTTGTTTTTGAACGCGCTACGTGGTACAGCACCTAGTACCGCACGCACTGTGGGAATACAAGCAAGCAAATCAACATAATATTTGAATATATTATAAATAATATTTATTATATACCATATAAAAATAGGTAGACATAGGTGCAGAAAATTGTCCCTAAAAATTTTGCCAGGGTGTGCAGTGCACACCCTACACATATGGACCGCACGCCACTAATATATATATATATATATATATATATATATATATATATATATATATATATATATATATATGTAGGATTCGGTGTCTAGGGGTGTCGTTAGACAAATTCGATGACAGACTAATAACAATAACAACATTTAATTACGTAACAACACAAATAACACTTAGTCATAAAGACAAATAGTTAAATCACAGTGACGACGCTGTATGAACAAGACTTCCTACTCGAGCTTAACATAGGCAAGACACCCTACTCGGTGTTTAATAAATTGAGGGAGCTCAAGTGCCAAGGGTCGTCGTTCCTTACTTACCCCAGTGATGAGGGCGCGACCTTGCGAGAATACGCTGCACTAAAATCCCACACACACACATATATAAATATATATATATATATAAATATATATATATATATATATATATATATATATATATATATATATATATATATATATATATATATATATATATATATAAGCCTGTTCATCATTGTTGGACGGTCACTCCTAACTTACGCTGTTGTTCAATAACTTGGCCTAATTTTCATGCTCTATTTTTTATGCAATAAATCAATGAATGTCTTATTTTTATAAATAAAGTTTTAATTAAAAAGCATTGAAGTGAAAGTGTTATTTTATGAAAAGAGATTACTTCATCTATCCACTGACCTCTGCAAATTCTTAGAAGTTTTGGGAAATTATATGACATTTGACTAATTTTCCATCAGAAATTTTAAAAAAGGGCGGGAAGTACTGGGTAAACGTGGCTAAGAGCCTGCGAAATTCGATAATTTTGAAACCAAAATTGTTTGTATCGCCAAATATAAAATCACCGCCTCAAACGGAAATGCCAAGTGACCCACCGCTATTTTCGTCTCCCGTCTGAATCTGGATATCGCCGCGGGACTGAACTTCAATTTCCCTTCAAGGAATTTCAAAGTCCCTCTAACAAGAAATCAAACTTCTGCTGGCGAACAAAATGAAAAATAACCAGAAAATTCTTTTTACAGGGATCATTGCTACACAAAATGAGAAAGTAATTTGAGTAAACAGGTTTTGGAGCAGTCTGGCGAAATTTACCTAAAAAGTGATAGTTTTGGGAACAAGATGGTGTAAAATTACTGTCTTGGCACAGTCTGAAGCAATAAACGCAGCTGTTCCACCCTATCAATTGCCAAAGTTGTTTTCCAATTGTTGATGATGTAGGAAATGTACTTATGCAAGCCTAAGGAGAACTGGCTACATGTGTGCAGAATGTGATGTAAGCTTGTGCATTGCAAATTCATTCTCATCTTTCCACGGTAAATAATCGTCATAAAATTTAATTTTCTCTATAAACAAATTCTGATGGAAGTATATCTTCAGTCCCTAGAATTTGACCATAATTTCCCAAAAAAAAAAAAAAAATATCCTTACATGCTATTGTTTAATTGATAGTAAAATACAAAAAAAAAATGAATTAAAAAAATAAATAGTGTACAAAAGGGTTAGCCCATTAATGAAACATCCTGTTTTAAAGACAGTATT
>JAGEOH010000968.1:0-25000 GCA_032207245.1 Pardosa pseudoannulata | reverse complement strand
GGAAATAAAAAAATATTTAAATGCATTTCAATTAAAATTGTGTTTTTTCAGGAATTATTCGAATTAAAGGCTTTAAAATTATAAAATCTTTGCATTAATATCAGGGTATTTAAGGAAACAAAAAATATTTAAATGCATTTTACTTAAAATGGTGTTTTTTTAAGGAATTATTCGAATTAGAGCCTTTAAATTTATAAAATCTTTGCATTTAATATCAGGGTATTTAAGGAAACGAAAAAAAAATATTAATATACTTAAAACTGTGTTTTTTCAGGAATTCAATTAAATTTAAAATATAAAATCTTTTCATTTAATATATTAAGAAAAACAAAAAATACTTAAATGCATTTCACTTAAAATTGTGTTTTTTAGCTTACGATCACACTAAATAACACATGTTGATTTCAAATTTTCAGTAATACATTATAATATAATTCAAATTTACTTTATACAAATAGTTGAATTGTGTTATAGATCAATATGAAACACTGACCTGCTCATTTTCTACCATTGCAGCTTGATGTTGAATTTACAGAAATGAGATTCTTGATTCTCATATGTTGTTTAAACATCAGTAATACCTTATTAGAGATAATTCATAGTGCTGTCAGTGACTGATTATCTTGAGGAATTCAGTGAATGAAGTGACTACAAATTTTTGATTTAAGGGACATCCACTTAAACCTTTAAAAATTCGATTTTTTTTTTAATTTTTACATTTTAAAAAATCTGGAAATTTTTTAATCTAAAAAAAGTCCCATTGAAATATTATAAACAGAACTGTATAACATAAAATCTTTGAGTTTTTCATAGCATTTGACTATAAAAACAAATGCATTTTACTAAAAATTGTGTTGCTTCAAGTTCACAATGTAAATCACAAAACTATTACACATATTGATACCATTACATTAAATGCTTATAGGTCTTTCAAAGAAACACTACCTCTTTTCAGTTTGGATTTCATGTATTTATAGTGTCTGAAATGGAATTTTTAAACATCACTTTAGCTTTTTTGAGAATTCAATCTCCTGGTGTGATAATTCTGATATTTTTAAACATTTAAATAGGAGGGGAATTGTACCTAAAAATTATTGTTTACAAATAAGCAAAAATTATTAATGAAACTAACTTTGTGTTGTCGTAAACCTCTGCAGAACGTATCAGTAAAATTAAAAAATTATTTAAACAAGCTCACACTTTTCCCTTTACATAAACCACTCTTGTTTTTGGGGAGCAAAGTAATTTGAGTAGAACAAATTAAATGAAAATTGGGAACAAATCTGGAACACAAAGTGATAACTGGTATTCTGAACGCTGGTAGCTGGTCTCTTTTCTTACTGGCTTACCTCTGGAATCTCTTTTGCTGGAGCACAATGCACACTGCTCTCTCGTTGGATTTGATGTTTTATCAGTACCAGGAATAACATCAAGAAAATGTTTTTTTAATCTTAGTAGTAAAACACTAAAGTTGGGTCTTTCTGATGTGACAGAAAACTCGTCAAGGTGATTTTCTGAAATTAGTTTTTCAATCAGTTTAAAACACGTGACTAGTTCTACCAAAAGAAACCAACAAAGCTTTGCAAACTACCAATCAAAGCTAAATATTTTCTTTCATTTTCTCCAGACCGAGTAAAACCTTGATAAAACAAATCGGATTGGCAAATTCTGCTTCACCCGAGTTTTCTCGGAATAATAGTTAACTGCAATATATACGAACCCGAGATAACTCGGTATAATCAGGCAAGCGATTAAAGAGTTACATTAACCCTTTAGTGGGCCATTTATTTCTCAGTCCACGTTTCCAAATTTTCAAAACAGAGCTGCTAATTTTAAATTCAATCGATCGAACAATTGATGGCAGCGCAAAACCGAACCTGGAATCAGTCATTCTGTCGTTTTAATAACAAGACCAATATATTATAATGGGTTTTGCGCTTCCCACAGGTGTTCAATATCAAGACCAATATATTATAATGGATTTTGCACTTCCCACAGGTGTTCAATAACAAGACCAATATTTTATAATGGGTTTTGCGCTTCCCACAGGTGTTTAATAACAATACCAATATATTATAATGGGTTTTGCGCTTCCCACAGGTGTTTAATAACAAGACCAATATATTATAATGGGTTTTGCGCTTCCCACAGGTGTTCAATAACAAGACCAATATATTATAATGGGTTTTGCGCTTCCCACAGGTGTTCAATAACAAGACCAATATTTTATAATGGGTTTTGCGCTTCCCACAGGTGTTTAATAACAATACCAATATATTATAATGGGTTTTGCGCTTCCCACAGGTGTTCAATAACAAGACCAATATATTATAATGGGTTTTGCGCTTCCCACAGGTATTCAATAACAAGACCAATATATTATAATGGGTTTTGCGCTTCCCACAGGTGTTCAATAACAAGACCAATATATTATAATGGGTTTTGCGCTTCCCATAGGTGTTCAATAACAAGACCAATATATTATAATTGTTTTCGCGTTTCCCACAGGTGTATTTTGTAAGATCGTGTAAGTGGGAAGTAATCTTCCCACGGCCCACGAAAGGGTTAAACAAATGGAGATTTTTCTTATCAAAAACCCACAGCATAAATAAGCAATGAAACATTAACCTTCTTTACTGAGAGTAAGATTTCATCACTACTCATGAATTTTCAAGAAGGTAAATGCAAATTTCTTTTCACACTTCAACATATGAGAGGTCGGTGATAGATTATACTTTTATACTTGTACATAAAAATGTGTGGTCAGTTGAAATTTATAGTAATAAATACAAACATCCGAATGGCATTAACTGTATCATCCTAAATTTTAATGATGTATGCACTGCTTCCATAGTTAGCGCAACATAAATCTCTAAAAAAGACAGTTAAAGCTTAAATTATCGAGATTAAAAGCCACCCTAATCATAGAGGTAATTTCGAAGTTCATGTAAAGGAATATTTTGCCATAACCTAAAGAAAAAACAAAGCATGAATATTTTCTGAAGAGAAAATATTAAATTTTAAAAAATCAATGTGTTAGCAATACTATTTAGCAGTTGCTATTGAAACAAAATTGCACGTGATGCAAGAAAATATAACTTTTTATCTGATTATTAAGATTTTGATAACCAACAAAAACACTGAAATTATTTCGAAACTAAAGAAATATTATCTTAGAAATACCTTATCCTAACTATTCAAATTAATATCTTCATGTTCATTTTTAGGCTTTTCATTTTTATCACATAATTAATTATATATTAATAGTGTATTATTTTCCTTTACAGTTAGTTTTTCAAAATTAATTTCGATTTATTTTCTTTTTTCCTGTAGTTGTATAACAATAACATGTTTAAACACGTTCTTATAATTTCACCTTGAATTCTTAGCACTTGTTTATCTCGATAAAATTTTAATCGATGGAACAAAGTAAATCTTTAAATTAAACTATAATTAATTAACAGAAATAATACTTTTATAATTAAGGAATAAACCTGTTTTACCTTGCTTTTTTAATATTGATTTATTTATCCTTTCATATAAGAATGTTATCATCTAAACTAAACGTAATGAATTTCACTTTAGCTTTTACTAAGCTGAAACCTTTTCTTTGGCTACAAATTAATTAATAATCTAAATTGAAACTTTAAATTTAAATAAAGTCTGTAAAGTAAATTAATTAATTGTATACTTTATATTCATTTGAAATGTGTTATTTATTCATCAGATATATATACATATACATATTAATTGGTACTGATAATTATATGATAGGCATCATTTATTGATATAAACTATTCAAAGTTATTTAATAAATTATAATATTTTAACATGTATTAAATAATTAAATTTTGAATTATTAAACAAAGATGAACTAGGCTGGAATAGTTGAAATTATTGAACATTCATTTTTATCTTTGGATTTATAATTTATAAAAAGTAATGTTTGTGATATTAATTTGATGTCATAAATTGAAACTTTAAAATTAAATTCAAATAAAGTCTTTAAAATAAAATAATTAATTGTATAATTTATATTAATTTTAAATGTATTAGTGTTACATCAGATATATATATATATATATATATATATATATATATATATATATATATATATATATATATATATATATATATATATATATATACATATTAATTGGTACTGATATAAACTATGAAAATTTATTTAACAATTTATAATATTTTAATATTTATTAATATTCAAATTTTAAATTATTAAACCAAACTGAACTACGTTGAAATAGTTAAAAATATTGAACATGCAATTTTATCTTTGGATTTATAATTTATAAAAAGTTATGTTTGTGATATTAATTTGATGTCATATATTAAAATTTTAAAATTAAATATAAATAAAATTTTTAAAATGATTTAATTATTTGTATAATTTATATTCATTTTAAATGTATTCGTTATACATCAGATATATATACATGTTAATTGGTTCTGATAATTATATGATAGGCATCATTTATTGATATAAACTAAGCAAAGTTATTTAATAATTTATAATATTTTAATATTTATTAAATGTTAAAATTTTGAATTGTGAAACAAAGCTGAACTACGTTGAAATAGTTGAAAATATTGAGCATGAATTTTTATCTTTTCATTTATAATTTATAAAAAGTTTTATTTGTGATATCAATTTGATGTCATATTAATATTTTTAAATATTTCAAACTTACAGATTGCTGCATTTGCATAGTTGATCATTGTTTTAAACTTTCTGACCTATGACAAATTTAGAAACGTTTAAATTACGAATAAGCTGCAGTAAGTATAACTAGTTTTCTATGTGTTTTATGTTTGAGGAAAATATTTTATTTATCTATGATTGCAAGCTTTTCTTTATGTCATATATTTCCTCTTTGTGTTGCCTAGAAATACCTTGAAAAAATCTTTTACCGATAAATTTTGAGAATGCAAGTTCTGATCAGTGATATGTATTTTAAGCATTCAGTACTACATAAATAACGTACTTATTATTAATTCAGTTATCTCGCTTAAATGCATTTCAGAGTAAAGGGTTACTTTGGAAACCCTTTAAACTTTTCAGTTTTAAGCTCCTCAATATTCTGTATAATGATTGTATAGTTAACTTAATTTAACAAGAGATAATACTATTTAAATAGTTTAATACTGTAACTCAACTTCAAAACTTTAATGTCTGATTTTATCTTCCAGTATCTTAAAGAATTAGAGAAAAACGAAACCAATCTTTCTACCCAATATTTTATCAGACTTTGCATATATATGTATATACATATATTTAATATATACATACATACACACACATATATGTATGTATGTATATATATATGTATATATATATATATATATATATATATATATATGTGTGTGTATATATATATACATATACATATATATATATATATATATATATATATATATATATATATATATATATATATATATATATATATATATATATATATATATATATATATATATATATATACATATAATATATATATATATATATATATATATATATATATATATATATATATATATATATATATATATATATATATATATATATATATATATATATATATATATATATATATATATATATATATATATATATATATATATATATATATATATATCGGAGCAATATCTGCTTGGGAATGAGAAAAAAAGACTACAAAAGTTTTTATGTTTGTTTTTTAAGCTGAATAAGTAATTATACAAATATGTAGAGCAACCAGAGAAGTTTTATGGACATAGTTATTACTTTAACTTCCTATGTTAAAACAATTTAAAAAGATAACTTATTTATTTAAATAAATTTAACTATATTTTCTGCTACTTAATAAATCAAAGTATGCAATGAAATGAAATAAGTATTTTCAATTATTCTTATACTGAAACAATTACATTTAGGATTATTTAGATTTTAATCGTATTTTTGGGATTTTTTTGCATGCGACTTGTATACATGCTAGTACTTACATAAATGCCGTGAAGACGGGCAATTTACTATGCAAACAAACACATATAAAAAGAAAGGATAGTATATTTTCTCTTTACTATATGGTTTATGAGGCAATAATATGAAATGGTACAAAAACATTTTGCTGTGAATTTGCGATACAAGTCTGACATAATGGTATATTCTTTATAATTATGTTTAAAAGATTTTTATTTTATTTTTTCAATAATATAAAGTCTAAATATTGTTATGTAAATGCCTTTATTGAATCCCTTGTACCGTGTTAAATCATTCGTAAAGCATGAGTGTGTTAAACTTCTCTCATACAAATACACAGATACGTATGCACATGCATATATGAATAGCTATACACGCATATGTATGAAGATGCTTCTGGAGTATTAGCCACTGATGTGTCAAATAATATTTGGCTGCCAATTACCAATATTTGGTAGCCTCCTACCAAAGCCGAATCAATTTTTTATAGATTCACACCTTTTCCTATTGTTTAGACACATACTTTTATGCTTACATGTCTGCTCCATATAACTAACCAAAGAGACAAAAGTGAAAACAAAAGATATACAGTACGTAATTCTTATAACTTCATTAACCCTTTGCACTCCAATGTTGAGTCTGATTCTACATGATCCTCATTCTACAGCAAACACAACAGAAAGTGGGACTCGATACGGTTTCAAGGTTTTTGAAATTTAAAAATTACTCTTCACACTTGTTAAATTAAATTGAAATTGCTAGGAAGGTAATTGATGTTATGCAAATGCCTTAATTGAATCCTTTGTACCGTGTTAAATCATTCGTAAAGCATGAGTGCAAAGGAAACCATTAAACTTCTCTCTCATATAAATAGACAGATATGTATGCACATGCATATATATCTGCAAATACACGTATATGAAGATGCTTCTGGGATATTAGCCAGTTATGTGCCACAGAGTATTTGGCTGCCAATTTCCAGTATTTGGCAGCCTCCTACCAAAGCCGAATCGATTTCTTATATATTCCCACCTTATCCTAGTATTAAGACACATAATTTTATACTTAAAACACTGCTCCATATAACTAACCAAAGATCGAAAAGTAAATACAAAAGGTATATACTATGTAATTGTGTTAACTTTATTAACACTTTGCACTCCAATGTTGAGTCTGACTCTACATGATCCTCAATTCTGCAGCAAACACAACAGAAAGTGTGACTCTATACGGTTTTAAGGTTTTTTAAATATAAGAATTACTTTTCACACTTGTTAAATTAAATTGAAATTACTAGGAAAGTAATTAATGTTATGCAAATGCCTTAATTTAATTCCTTGAACCGTGTTAAATGATTTGAAAAGCATGAGTGCAAAGGAAACCATTAAACTCCTCTCACTCATACAAATAGCCAGCTATGTATGCATATGCATATATGTCTGCAAATACACGCATATGTATGAAGATGCTTCTGGGGTATTATTCACTTATGGGCCAGATAGTATTTGGCTGCCAATTATCAATATTTGGCCAGCTCCAACCAAAGCCGATTCTATTTCCTATATATGCACACATTATCCTAGTGTTTAGATACATAATTTTATGCTTACAAGGCTGCTCCATATAATTAATCAAAGATCAAAAAGTAAAAACAAAAGGCATACACTACGTAATTGTGTTAACTTTATTAACCCTTTGTACACCAATGTTTGAGTCTGATTCTACATGATCCTCATTCTACAGCAAACACAGCAAAACGTGTGACTCGATACGGTTTTTTAATTTAAGAATTACTGTTCTCACTTGTTTCACTCCATTAAAATTGGTAGGAAAGCAATTGAAGATTTCAAAAGTGAAAAAAGCATAATTATATAATTATATTATTTATAATTATATTAATTTTATCAACCCTTTGCACTCTAAGGTTGAACCTCTCTCTACATGATCATCATCCTGCAGCAAACAGAGAGTGTGACTCGATATGGTTTTTCTAAATTTAAAAAGTACTGTTCACACTTGTTTAACTCAATTAAAATTGCTAGGAAAGTAATTAAAGACTTAAAAAGGGAAAAAAGCATACATCATATAATTGTATTAATTATAATTATATTAAATTTATCAACCATTTGCGCTCTAATGTTGAGTCTCACTCTGCATGATCATCATCCTACAGCAAACACAATGGAGAGTGTGACTCGATACGGTTTTTCTAAATTTAAATAATCACACTTGCTTAACTTAATTAATATTGCTAGGAAAGTAATTAAAGATTTAAAAAGTAAAAAAGCATACATAATGTAATTATATTAAATTTATCAACCCTTTGCACTCCAATGTTGAGTCTGACTCTACATGATTATCATTCTACAACAAACACAACGGAAACACACGAAAGTGTGACTCGATACGGATTTTAAATTTAAGAATTACTGATCACACTTGTTTAACTCAATTAAATTGATAGAAAAGTTATTAAAGATTTAAAAAGTGAAAAAAGCATACACCATATATAATTAAATCAATTTTATTAACCCTATGCACTCCAATGTTGATTATGACTTGACATGATCATTCATCTACAATAAATAAAGCGGAAAGTGTAGCTCGACACGGTTTTTAAATTTTAGAAGTACTCTTCACACTTGTTAAACTTAATAAAAATTACTACAAGTTTATATAACTCAAACATTCATTAAAACCAGACTACTAGGATTCTGGAAAATTAATTTTATAAGCAAAAAGTTACTATAAAAAAGTAACAAAAGTGCTGCATTTTTCCTTGTTTGTCAGTTTATCCATAATATCTGTTAATTCTACATTTTTAAGTAATTTCTTTTTTAATTTCTAATTATATTAATTTAACCACTTGCCTTTGGAATAAATTTTGAGAAAAAAAGCCAAAAATGAAAATTATTTTCTTTAATTTTGTCAATTATTATCAAATTGTTATTTAGGTTTAATAAATCCAAAACTGGCTTATTATTATCATCAAAATATTATTGCTTTGACATTTAGGTTGAATAAATACAAAATTGGCTAATTTTAATCATCAAAAAGTTATTTCGTTGTTATTTAGGTTTAATAAATCCAAAATTGGCTAATTATTATCATCAAAATGCTATTACGTTGTTATTTAGATTGAATTAATCCAAATTGGCTAATTATTATCATCAAAATGTTATTGCATTGTTATTTAGATAGAGCAAATAAGAAATTGGCTAATTATTATCATCAAAATATTATTGCGTTGTTGTTTAGGTTGAATAAATTCAAAATTCGTGCTTTGCGTTGCCCAAACTGAGTTCAGGCGTCACGGGGAAAGACTATGAAACGATACAAATTTAATATCAAATTTATACATTATAACTTCCATTTTACCCCTTATTGCAACTCTCTTAGGATTTTTAAAGTTGGTATGTCTGAAAGATCTTAAGTGAAAATTCTTTTTAAAATTCCTTATACATTTAAAGTCAATTTTTTTTAAATCAAAATAATTGAAAGAATATTCATTAAAAACTATCACAGGTATGTAATAATAATTCCCGAAAGTGAAAAGAAAAGATGAAAAGATTTTTACTAAATATATTTATTAAAGTCATATTTTTCTTTAAATAAACTTCTGTTACACAAATTAATTATATTTATTTCATCGGCCGGCCTATAAATTTGGCCACCAGTGTGCATATATGCTCTAAAAACCTACGAACATCGGCCTTGCATACTTGTACATATGTGTATATATGTGCATATATGTATAAAGAACAGACATAAGACATAAATAAGACAAGTTACAGTTTGACACTTTAGCATGATGTAATGAATATTGAATATTAACTTTGATTTAGGTAATATAGATTTATGAAGCATGGAATATTTCAGTTGATGTATTTACTGACATATAAAATCCTTTATAATATAGATAAAGCTTTATAAAAACACCTGACATGAGCTCAAAAGGAAAATCCGAATTATTGCACTCAAGGTATTTCTCGGATAAACCATAAAAGCTAATAATCAGCTTCTTTGTTCTAATACTTTTATAAAGCTAATGGGTTCTACAATATTGCAGTCGAGATCAACATACGGGCAACGTCCGCGTCATATTGTGATCAGAAATCAGCGTTGTGATGCGGTAGTGAGGAAAATTTATAGTACCAAATTATCATCTCTGGCGATTTCTGGCGTCATAATGACACAAAAGTCGCCAGTGATAAATCTCGACAGCAGTATAGTAGATTCCAAAGAAAAGGGGTTTTCAACTGTCAGCACTTGGGCCGCATGTGCCAGTGATCCACTTTTGTGGCCCGTGAATGCTTTTATGTAAAGAAAAGTAAAGTATTTCACAAAGTGCTTATTCTTCGATGAAATTCATTACAAAGTGTAAATAACTTAACCTGAAGATTCATCTTCTGCAATTAGCATTAACAGAGATAATAGTGGACATTCGTTTACTGATGTAGTTGACCATCCATGTTGCTTCCACCAAATTCTTCTTATATAAGTTCGTTCTTATTACATCATCAATTTTAGTTTGACATAGATATTTTTTTCTTGTAATTTGTCAATATTGAATAACCTGACGATGTTGAGACACTCCCTTCAAAATTCAATTGTTTGGAGTACATTACCTTCTTCTTTATTTTTAATTTCCCTCTTTTATGAAATCGTAAGTACATAGAGTGAAAGTAAATAGAGCTTTAAATATTTGAAAACCTTAAGATATTTTCTACTTTGATTTCCTACTTTCACACGTTTTTTCTTGCATTTAAAATTAACAGTTATTCATAAATTCCTAGGGATGCATTTTAAGGAAACACATTACCTTTAAATCTTGAAAAATTTTGATTTTTACATTTTTAAAATCTTTGGATATTTCTGAATTATTTAAAAGAAAAATTCTCGAAGTATTCGAAATAAAACCTATAAAACTATACAATATTTGGCTTTAATATCATAGCGTTTAATGAAATTTTAAAAATTTTATAAGCATTTTATTGAAAATGATGATTTTTCAACTGGCGTGCACTGTAAATAAAAGACTATTGCACATATTGATTTTAAATTTTCACAATAAATGTATTATACACCTACTATGACACTGTACTTGTTTTTTTTTTTGTTGTTGAGATTACTCTATTTAGTATTTATAGTATTTAAAATGGTATTTTTAAACATTATTTTAGTTTTCTTCAAAATCCAATCCCCTGATTTAATATACTTTATAAAAATTTAAATAGGTGTAGAATTATACTTAATAATTATTATTCATAATGAATCAAAAATTGTTTTTGAAATTCACTCTATTGTCTGCACATAGTGTGTCCCAAAATTTTCAACTTTTTGTTGTAATAAGCTCTCGTGTTTTACTTTATATAAAAACTTCTTATTTTAAGAAGCAAAGTAAATTCATAAAAACTAATTAAATAAAAATAAAGAACAAATGTTGAAAATCCCATGTATTTACGATATATTAAATAGGTTTAAAATTATGCCTAACAATTATTATTCACAATAAACCAAAAATTATTGATGAAATTCACTCTATTGTCTACACATAATATGTCCGAAAATTTTCAACTTTTCGTAACAAGATCTCATTTTTTACTTTAAATAAAAACTTCTTATTTTTTAGAAACAAAGTAAATTCAGAAAAACTAATTAAACAAAAATAGAGAACAAATGCTGAAAATCCCATATTTTTAAGATAATAATTAAAACAAGATATGATAAGGTGAAAAATGGAAGATTTGTTTCATTTAAAATTGCTTAAAGGTGATGTGTATTCTTAAATCGTAATTTTTAAGACAGTTAATGATATAGTGGGTGGTATAATTAGACATATATTTAAGGTTTCAACACTAAATGGTTTGCAATTACAATTTGCTTCGTACAAGAAAGTAAAAATAGTTTATATGCAAACTGTTAAAACAGTTGCGTAATTTCTTTACAAAAAATATTTTCCTTAGTGCTGATTTTTATTTTTATTTCAGTCACAAATACTTGGCAACTGTCATCCCTTTCAAATTTTCATTTCATATTTGCCTTACATTTTCACTACTTTTTGCCTTTTAAACTAATACATAATATTTTCAGCTGCTTAAAGTTATGTGTCCCAATCGAACAAGGGAACACTTCAAGCAACTAAAACGACTAAAGCTTTATTTTTAACATTTTCAGAGGAGTCGTAACTGCATATGTCCCACGCTTGACTTAAGTTTTATGAGAGGATAGGTGCAGTTTCAACTGTTTTAAGGACTCTTATTTTTTATTTCAAGGGAAAAAATTAATTTATATTTAGAGGAGCACTAATGTGTGTATATATATATATATATATATATATATATATATATATATATATATATATATATATATATATAAATTCCCTAAAATCACGTTCTACTTTTCATAGTTTTAACTTTCTTGGCCATACATAATAAGTTAAGGATATGAATCATTGAAATTAGCTTTCCTTCTACACTTCCCAAAACAAAATCTTGAATTAATAATTGCTACTTGTGGACTTTTCTTTCCTTCTGTAACTGTCAATTCTTCCAGGAGAACCAGGAAATCTTTATAATCTTAAAACCGTTGTTCTACAATCCTAATCTTTTCAGAGGGTCCGGGACAGCATTTGTCCGGAACTTGACTTAGTTCTTATGAGAAGCTAGGGGCAGTTCCGATTACAAAGGGTAGGAATTTCTATGACTGTGTAATCGGTGGAGAGTTGAGAATGCTATTTAAGTCTGTCTTGGAGTATGAAAAACTGGGATTTCATTCAAAATAAAAGCAAAACTCTCCCACACACAACACGTGTGCAAATTTATAGAAAATTTCTTTGGAAAGGTTTAATAAATAATGCATATTGTTTTATATTCATACATTTGTTCTACTTGCAAAATTCTATACCAAAATTATCTAATTATGAATGTGAAGCCTGGAATCAGGTATAGCATTTGCAATGTGGCCCTCGAACTTTTACAGTTTGGAAATCCCTGATCTAAAGTATTTTAAGTCTTTTGTTATTTCTTCTGATAATTACAGACCGTGAATGGATACCAGCTTGCTATAACTGTCATTACAAACAAACGTGTCTTTGGTGCTCATTTTCTTTTTGTCTCTATTTTCATATTTCACTTTAATAAACTCTAATGAAGTCAAGCACTTGAGCAAACAAAATTTCAAGACTCTGCACAGAATGTGTATCAAATCCTTTATACTGTTTTTAACGTGTGTTACCTTGATTTGCGTAAGTGCAATTTATAATTCCGGTAAGACATTGTATAGATAAAAAAGGTTTTATTCTCATGTATGTTTATGATCCCTTAATGAATAAAATGAAATTAGTCTGTAAATGTGACTCTTGTACTCATTTCTTTCAACTGGCATTTGTCGACGTAACTTGGTATAAATCATGTTTTTAACTCTTTTTTAGGGTCATTATTTCCTAGAAATGGTATGTTAAAAAATTTAAATGAGAATAATTAAGTAAAATAAATTTGTTCAGATTATATGAAGTTAGTTTATGTTTATAACTAAGTTTAACTTGTAAAATGATATTCTCTTAAGAGACTACCATAGTTCAGAAGGGGTACGTTTACAACCGGTTGAGAATCAATAGTTTAGCCTAATTCACCTGAATACCGCCTATCCCCGATATTAACAACAAATTCTTTTCATAACAGTCTAGGAGTCTATTTCACGGTTCTACCACACGGTACACCATTCTACCACACGGTTTTTCAATTCGAAATTTTTGACATCATTCATATATACCACCAAATAATCACTGTCAATGTTCAAACCTCTGCTGTCCATCCTATCACGTAATATGACAAAATAAATTAAGGTAGGCAACTAATATACGGTCAGTAAAGATAAACAAATTATTGAGCCTGTACCAGATAATTCTCAGCCAAAAAACAAACCATTTTTTACCTGCCTAATAGTGTACTTTACAACTCTGGAAAATTAAAACATTTTATGATCCCGTCATATGACAGGCTAAATGGTAATAAGTAATAAGATTGTAAAAAGACTACTCTCCATTATTATTGATCAGTTAGGATAATTGATTTAAATCACGATTTTAGGCTTTCTTTTTCAGAGAACATCTTGGGACATCACCGTAAAATTATTTTCTCTTAGAGAATTCTATCCTAGATCAGACTTGGATTTAATCGTAATAATTATTTTAATTTTTTTTATTTAAAATATTTTAAAAAAGCAACCATTAATTTCCAGGTTTTTTATCACAATAAATGCATTAAGAATTCAAGTGACTGTTAAATATAAATAGCAGTACTGTAAAAAAAGACTGCTCCATATAATTGGTCGTTTAAAATAAATGAGCTGAACCACGTTTCCACACGAGAACTGTTCAAAAAACCACTCGAAAGTAGACTGTAAAACAACTTTCTCCTGGGTAAATCAATCATACATCAGAAGCAAAATTGACTCGCGTAAGAAATCAATTTATCTTTTCACAATCTTCAAGTTCTGTTTAAAAAATTTCAAATCAGTGACTATTAAAATACATATTTGTTTTATTATAGCCAATGCTAAAACATTGGATATTTTAAGTGACTCCAAAATATTAATAAAAGGCAAACGGTTTTATTATTGATCGTTTAGGATAATTGAGTTAAATTCTGCTTCCACACTTTCTTTTTCAGGAAACTTAACAATAAAATAATTTTCTCTTTGGGATTTTTTTAGTTCTGAATTTAATTTAATCGGTATAATAAATCGATATTTTTTTTTACTATTACCATTAAAATTCAGATTATTTATCACAGTCATTGGTTCAAAAATTTAACATTTTAAGTAGTTTAGGTAATTAATTTATTTTTTCAGATTTTTCTAATTTTCTTTTTTAAAATTTTTAAATCTCTGACCATTAAAATTTAGATATTTTATCACACTCAATGGTTATAATATTGGTTATATTTTAGAGCTACTTAAAATAATCAATTTTTGAAATTGTAGCCGTGAAAAACAATCTGTATCTTAATGGTTGCTGATTTGCAACATTTTCAAAAAAAAATTTAAAAGTAGTAAAAGAAATTGTTCGTTTATTATTCAGATTAATTTAAATTTAGATTTAAGATAGAATTTCCCAAGAGAACATAGTTTTACTGTTAAGTTTCAGAAAGCTTGGAAGCAAGATGTAACTTAAATATCCTAAACGATCAACAATAAAACAGTTTTTTATAAGACCGTTATTAATATTTTAGAGTCACTTAAAATACCCAATGCTTTTAGCATTGCCTGTAATAAAACAAATCTGTATTATAATGGTTATTTATTTGAACTTTTTTAAACAAAACATGAAAATTGGGAACAAAATTGATTTCTTATGACAGTGAATTTTGCTTCCGATATATGATACATTTTCCGAGGAGAAATTTGTTTTAAAGTCATGCCTCAAAACTGTAAACAGATCCCGTGTGGAAACGTGGTTCAGCTCAATTATTCTAAACGATAAATAATAATAACGAATCACCTTTCTACAAGATTGTTATTTTTATTTCAGTAGCACTTAAAATTACCACTTTTTGAATAAATGACTGTGATAAATAATTTTAATTTTAACGGTAATAGTAAAAAAATTATCACTGGTTCATACTGATTAAATTAAATTAAGAACTAAAAAAGAATTGCCCAAGAGAAAAATATTTTTTTCTGTTGAGTTTCCTGAAAAAGAAAGCGTCGAAGAAGTATTTTATTGAATTATCCTAAACGATCAATAATGAACCCGGTTTTATTTTACAATACCGTTCTTAAAGTTTTAGAGTCCTTTAAAAATCCAAATGTTTTTAACACTGGCTGTAATAAAACAAATCTAAATTTAATAGTTCGTCAAATGAAATTTTTCAAACCAAAATTTAAATTAGAAAAAAATAATTGATTTTTTATGTCAGTCAGTTTTGCTTCTGATATACGATACTTTTTCCAAGGAGTAATTTGTTTTAATGTCATGTTCCGAGAGATTTTCTGAACATTCCCGTGTTGACACGTGGTTCATCTGAATTATTATATATGATCAATAATTATAAATTATCGACTTTTTACAAAACTGTTATTTTTGTTTCAGACCTACTTAAAATAATCAATTTTTGAAGAAATGACTGTGGTAAAAAAATCTGCATTTTCATGTTTTCTGACTTGAAATATTTTTAATAAAATTAAACAATAATAAAAAAAATTATCGATTTATTATTCCGACTAATTTAAATTCAGAACAGAGATAGAATTTACTAACAAAATGGTTTTACTGATAAGTTTCCTAAAACAGAAAGCGTGGAAGCAGGATTAAACTGAATTATCCTTAATGATCAATAATAAAACAGTTTTTTTACACGGCTTTTATTAATATTTTAGGGTTAATTAAAATATCCAATGTTCGTTGTAATAAAACAAATCTACATCTTAATATTCACTGATTTGAATGTTATTAACAAAAACTTGAAAATCGTGAAAAAGTAAATTAGTTTCTTACACCAGTCAATTTTTTTTCTAATATTTGATACATTTTCAGTGGAGAAATTTGCTTTTCAGTCAGGTCTAAAATGGTTTTCGGAATGGTTGATTGTGGAAACGTGGTTCACTTCAATTATTCTAAACGATCAATATTAATTAAGGATCATCTCTTTACAAATCTGTTATATAAGTATCAGAGCACTTGAAATGATCAATTTTTGAAGCAATGACTGTGGTAAGCAATCAGCACTTTAATGATTTATCATTTGAAATATTTTTTATAAAATTAAACAATAATAAAAGAAATTATCGATTTATTATTCCGACTAATTTAAATTCATAACAGAGATAGAATTTCCCTAGACAAAATGGTTTTACTGATACGTTTCTTAAAAAAGAAAGCGTGGAAGCAGGATTTAACTCAATCATCCTAAACGATCAATAATAAAACAGTATTTTAACAAAACCGTTATTAATATTTTAGAGTCACTTAAAATATCCAATGATTTTCATATTGGCTGTAATAAAACAAATCAGTATTTTAGTGGTCATTCTTTTAAATTATTTTAAATAAAATTTGAAAATTCTGAAAAAATAATTTGATTTCTCATGCCAGTCAATTTTGCTTCCTTTATATGATACATTTTCCGAGGAGAAATTTGTTTTACAGTCATGTCTCAAAAGGTTATCTAAACAGTTCCCGTGTGAAAAGGTGGTTCAGCTGAATTATTCTAAATGATCAATAATAATAAAGAATTATCTTTTTACAAGATTGTTATTTTTATTTCAGATCCACTTAAAATGATCAATATTTGAAGCAATGACTGTGATAAACAATTTGAATTTTAATGGTAATAGTAAAATAATTATCGATTTAATATACCTATTAAATTAAGTTCAGAACTAAAAAAACAATTCCCGGAGAGAAAATTTTTTATTGTTAATTTTCCTGAAAGAAGTGTGGGAGCATGATTTAACTTAATTATCGTAAACCATGAATAATAAAATCATCTTTTTACAAGATATTTGTTAATATTTTGCAGTCATTTAAAATATCCAATGTACTGAACGTCGGATGAAATAAAACAAATCTTTATGTTAATAGTCATTAAATTCAACATTTTAAACAGAACTTAAAAATTGAAAAGAAATAAATTCATTTCTTATGGCAGTCAATTTGTTTCTGCTGCATGATACCATTTTCGAGAAGAAAATTGTTTTACAGTCATGTTCCGAGAGGTTTTCTGAAAAGGTTTCGTATGGAAACGTGGTTCAGCTCAATTATTCTAAACGATCAATATTAATAAAAGATCTTTTTTACAAGACTGTTATTTATGTTTCAGAGCCATTTAAAATGACCAAATTTTGAAGCAATGACTGTGGTAAGAAATCTGTACTTTAATGATTTATGATTTGAAATAGTTTCAATAAAATTAAACAATAATAAAAGAAATTATCAATTTATTATTTCAACTAATTTAAATTCAGAACAGAGATAGAATTCATGAAGACAAAATGGTTTGACTGATAAGTTTCCTAAAAAAAAAAAGAGTGGAAGCAGGATTTAACTCAATTATCCTAAACGGTCAATAACAAAAGTTGTTTTTCTTTTACAAGACCGTTATTAATATTTTAGAGTCACTTAAAATATCCAATAAATTTAACATTATCTGTAATAAAACAAATTAGTATTTTAGTGGTCATTGATTTGAACTTTTTTAAACAAAACTAGAAAATTCTTAAAAAATAAATCGATTTCTTACGCCAGTCAATTTTACATCTCATGTATGATACTATTTTCCGGGAAGAAATTTGTTTTACAGTCATGTCTCCAGAGGTTTTCTGAAAAGGTTTATTGTGGAAACGTGGTTTCGTGTGGAAAGACATGTCTCAAGAGATTTTCTGAATAGTCCCGTGTTGAAACGAGGTTCATCCGAAATATTTTGTATGATCAATAATAATAAAGTATCGACTTTTACAAGACTGTTATTTACGTCTCAGAGCCACTTAAAATGATTAATGTTTGAATAAATTACTGTTTTAAAGAATCTGCATTTTAAAGGTTTCTGATTTAAAATGTTTTCAATAATATTAAACAATAATAAAAGAAACTATCGGTTTATTATTCCCATTAAAATAAATTTAGAAAAAATATAGAATTCCCAAATTGAAAATTGTATTATGAAAATTACGTTTCCTGAAAATGAAAGCGTAAAAGCAGAATTTAACTCAATTATCCTAAATGATCAATAATAAAACAGTTTTTTTTAACAAGACCGTTTTTAATATTTTAGAGTCACTTAAAATACCAATGCTTTTAACATTGGCTGTAGAAAACAAATCTTTACTTTAATGGACATTCATTTAAACTTTTTTAAGCAAAATTTGAAAATTCTGAAAAATTAAATTAATTTCTCAGACCAGTCAATTTTGCTTCTTTTATATGATACATTTTCCGAGGAGAAATTTGTTTTACAGTCATGTCTCAAAAGGTTATTTAAACAGTTGCCATGTGGAAACGTGGTTCAGCTGATTTATTCTAAGTGATCAAAAATAATAAAGGATCTTCTTTTTACAAGATTGTTATTTTTATTTCCGAGCCACTTAAAATGATCAATTTTTGAAACAATGACTGTGGTAAACAATCTAAATTTTAGTGGTAATTTTAAAAGAGATTATCGATTTATTATACTGATTTAATTAAATTCAGAACTAAGAAATAGTTCACCAAGAAAGCATTGTTTTACTGTTAAATTTCATGAAAAATAGAACCTGGAACCAGGATTTAACTCAATTATCCTAAACGATCAATGATAAAACAGTTTTTTTTACAGGACCGTTGTTAATATTTTACAGTCACTTAAAATATCCAATGCTTTTAACATTGGCTGTATTAAAACAAATATATATTTTAATGGACATTCATTTGAATTTTTTTATACAAACTTTGAAAATTCTGAAAAAATAAACTGATTTCTCAAGCCAGTCAATTTTGCTTCCTTTATATTATACATTTTTCAAGAAAAAAATTGTTTTACAGTCATATCTGTAGACGTTTTCTAAACAAATACTGTGTGGAAGCCTGGTTCAGCTCAATTATTCTAAATGATCAATTATATTAAAGGATCATTTTTTTACAAGACTGTTAGTTATGTTTCAGAGCCACTTAAAATGATTAATTTATGAAGCAATGACTGTGGTAAATTTTAATGGTAAATTTTAATGGTAATATTAAAAGATATTATTGATTTAGTATACCAATTTAATTAAATTCAGAAATAAGAAATAGTTCTCCAAGAGAACATTGTTTTACTGTTAAGTTTCCTGAAAAGGAAAGCTTGGGGGAAGGATTTAACTCAAATATCCTAAACGATCAATAATAAAACATTTTCTTTTACTAGACCGTTATTAATATTTTACAGTCACTTAAAATATCCAATGTTTTTAGCATTGGCTGTAATAAAAGAAAACTGTAGTTTAATGGTCATTAATTTGAACTTTTTTTAACAAAACTTGAAAATTGTGTAAAATTAAATTGATTTCTTATGCCAGGCAGTTATTCTTTTGATATATCATACATTTTTTTAGGAGAAAATTGTTTTACAGTCATATCTGTAGACGTTTTTAAAAATATACTGTGTGGAAACGTGGTTCAGTTCAAATATTCTAAACAATCAATATTAATTAAGGATCGTCTTTTTACAAAACTGTTATATGTGTTTTAGAGCACTTATAATGATCAATTTTTGTATCAATGACTGTGGTAAGCAATCTGTAATTTAATGATTTATGATTTCAAATATTTTCAATAAAATTAAGCAACAATAAAAGAAATTAATGATTTATTATTTCGACTAATTTAAATTCAGAACAGCAATAGAATTCCCCAAGACAAAATGATTTTACTGATAAGTTTCCTAAAAATGAAAGCGTGGAAGCAGGATTTAACTCAATTATCCTAAACGATCATTAATAAAACAGTTTTTATTAACAAGACCATTATTAATGACTGTGGTAAGCAATCTGTACTTTAATGATTGCTTATTTCAAATATTTTCAATGAAATTAAACAACAATGAAAGAAATTATCGATTTATTATTTCGACTAATTTAAATTCAGAACAAAAATAGAATTCCCCAAGACAAAATTGTTTTACTGATAAATTTCCTAAAAAAGAAAGCGTAGAAGAAGGATTTAACTCAATTATCCTAAACGATCAATAATAAAACAGTTTTTTAACAAGACTTTTGTTAATATTTTACAGTCACTAAAAGTATCCAATGTTTTTAGCATTGGATGTATTAAAACAAATCTGAAATCTTGAAACAATGACTGTGGTAAACAATCTAAATTTTAATGCTAATATTAAAAGAGATTATGGATTTATGATACCGAGTAAATTAAATTAAGAACTAAGAAATATTTCCATAAGAGAACATTGTTTTACTGTTAAGTTTCACAAAAAATAAAACTTGGAAACAGGATTTAACTCAATTATACTAAACGATCAATGATAAAACAGTTTTTTACAAGACCGTTGTTAATATTTTACAGTTACTTAAAATATCCATTGTCTGTAGCATCGGTCGTAGTAAAAGAAACCTGTATTTTAATGGTCATTCATTTAAACTTTTTTAAACAAAACTTGAAAATTGTGAAAAAATAAAGTGATTTCTTAAGCCAGTGAATTTTTCTTCCAATATATGATACATTTCCCGAGGAGAAATTTGTTTTACAGTCATGTCTCAAAAGGTTATCTAAACAAACAGTTCTCGTGTGAAAACGTGTTTCATTTCAATTATTCTAAACGATTAATATTAACCCTCTGAGTGGAACACACCGATTAAAAAAAAGTCTCCAAAAATACGCTAAAGGTTTATTGTGCCAATGGCCAAAACGTTCTATGATTTTTTACTTCACCCTTTGTCGACTAGAATGGAATACGAGAAACCCACCCTCGTTACTGTCCCTTTATTTCAGGTTATAAATAGATATATAAATAGATATTATAGATTATTAATTTTTAATACACATAAAGCTCGTCAAGTCTCGAAGATCATCCCATAAGAAATAATGGATTCTAAAAGTACAAATAAAAATATTCTTTAAGAGAATTATTTATATTTTTTTCCGAAAGTTATCCAAGATATTTAAGTGGTACAATTAGAGATACATCTGTTACCGCATAACGAAATACTTCGAAATAGAGTCTTACAAAGCCATGAAAAGCTATCTGCGTCTTTGTGCCTCAGGGAGTGCATCATCAATAAATGTCAGTCAAAGAGGGATGCAGTTTCTAAACAATCGACCTGACCCTCCTACCTCAAACAATGGCAGAAATGTACATTTCCGGAACATTTTTGGAGGTCGAAAATTGTACGTGACAACCGGTTTGGAGATATCATCGATTTGGCGGAATTGTACGAGCGAACCGCTTAGAGGGTTAATTAAGGATCGTCTTTTTACAAGACTGTTATATATGTTTCAGAGCACTTAAAATGATCAATTTTTGAAGCAATGATTATGGTAAGCAATCTGCAATTTAATGATTTATGATTTGAAATATTTTTAATAAAATTAAACAATAATAAAAGAAATTATTGATTTATTTTTTCGACGAATTTAAATTCAGAACAGATATGGAATTCCCCAAGACAAAATGGTTTTACTGATACGTATCCTGAAAACGAAAGTGTGGTAGCAGGATGTAACTTAAATATCCTAAACGATCAATAATAAAACAGTTTTTTACAAGACCGTTATTAATATTTTAGAGTAACTTAAAATATAGAATGCTGTAATAAAACAAATCTGTATTTTAATGGTTATTGATTTGAAGTTTTTTAAAGAAAACTTGAAAATTGTGAAAAAATAAAATTATTTCTTATGCCAGTGAATTTTGCTTCCAATGATGTATTTTCCGAAAAGAAATTTGTTTTACAGTCATGTCTCAAAAGCTTAAACAGTTCCCGTGTGGAAACGTGGTTCAGCTCAATTATAATAAACGATAAATAATAATAAAGGAGCATCTTTCTACAAGATTGTTATTTTTATTTCAGAGCCATTTAAATTTACCAATTTTTGAATCAATGACTGTGATAAACAATTTTAATTTTAATGGTAATAATAAAAAAATTATCGATTTATTATACTGATTAAATTAAATTCAGAGCTGAAAAAAATACACCAAGGAAACATTTTAATTGTTAATTTCCCTGAAAAAAGCATGATTTAAAGCAATTATCGTATACGATCAATAATAAAACCATTTTTTTAAACAAGACTGTTGTTTATATTTTAGAGTCACTTAAAATGTACAATATTTTTAACGTTGAGTGTAATAAAACAAGCCTATACTTTAATGGCCATTAATTTGAACTTTTTTTTACACAAAACTTAAAAAATCTGGAAAAATAAATTGATTTCGTATGCCGGTTAATTTTGTTTCTAATGTATAATAGAATTTTCCAGGAGAAAACTGTTTTACAGTCATGTCTCAAAAGGTTTTCTTACAGTCATGTCTGAAGAGGTTTTCTAAACAGTTCTCGCGTGGAAACTTGGTTCAGCTCAATTATTTTAAACGATCAATAATTATGAGGAATCGTTTTTTAAAGGGCTGTTATTTACGTTTCATAGCCACTTGACAAAATGATTTTGTAAAGCAATGGCTGTGATTAAAAAAACCCTACAATTGAATGGTTTTTGAATTGAAGTATTTTTTAAATAAAATTAATAAAATAGTAAAAAATATCGATTTACTATTCCGATTAAATTCCCGTCTGAGTTATGATAGAATTCTCTAAGAGAAAATGGTTTTACAGTGATGCCTCGAGATGTTTTCTAAAAAATAAAGCTTGAAAGCGGCACTGAAATCAACTATCGTAAATGGTCAGTAATAATGAAAAGTCGTCTGTTAACAAGATTGTTATTTATATTTTGGAGCCTATTTTTGTGGCATTGGTTTGCTGGAAAAGAAAGACTCCTAACTCAAATGCGAACGATGGCCGAATGGTTAGGGTACTAGCCTTCGGAACCGGAGTTCGTGGGTTCGAATCCCACTATGGCATGGATGTTCGTAGCCGTTAGGAATTAAGCAATAGTTCCGGTCTCATTAGCCCTCGTGTTGCAAAAAGTAGACCGTAGCGGTCCAAAACCAAAACTAAACCTAACTCAAATGCAATCGTAAAACCATCAAAGAAAAGTCCAACTTTCGGAAACTTCATTTATAGACGATTCAAACGCATCGGTGTTATCGACCGTCTCTACAGAATGCAGCATCTCTGCAGATTATGCTTCGAGATTAATCATATTTCTTTTATCAAAGAAATTTCAAAGATATTTCTTCTTTATTTTTAACAGTGAGTCGCTGTAGAAAAGGCAAAGATCTCGTAACTGAATGGATGCAGGTTTGGAGCCCAAGCCAGCCTAAAAACCACTGTGTTCGTTGACGTGAGTGGGGCACTTAAAATATATTCGACAAAATATATATCTTAAATATATTCGATGGTCACAAAGTCCTCCATGTTCTCAATACCTCAGGGGGTGCACACCAAGCCTATGGGTCTTCTGCTTGGTCCCTCCTTCTAAATTACGAGGACCCACTTGAACAAAAGTTGTACTTTCAACCTTGAGTTGCTCGTCAAAACGAAAGGCTCATCCATTTTCCTTAATACGAGAAGAGTATGGTTCAATCATGCTTGGTTTGACCAAGTTTCATAAGACAACAACAACAACAATAACTCATATTTGTCGTTGATGTCGAGGGAATCACTTATTTTTGTTCCCAAGAGACTGAAGATGGATCAGCACGTTTTGTGAGGCAAGAGCGAAACATTTAAGCTAGCTCAAAAACCACGCAGAATCAGCTTAGTTACTGCAGAAGGGTAACCGTTTTAAAATGACAGCCGAAAAATGTGGCCAGTGGACAAAAAATTAACATTTATTCCAGCTTTAGTTTTGAAAGAGATTTAAAAAAGTTTAGGTCGAAGAACAGTCCTTTACCTGACATTTTTTCGTTGAGAAATTAGGTATTAAAATATGAGAAGGAGCAAAAGAAAATTTTGAATGTCTATTTAAAAGATAATAATTTTGATATATTCTCTATCTTTATATATATAATTCTTCTGTTCGTGATTTTGTAATAGAACTCCTCCTAAGCGGCTAGACTGATTTTGATGAAATTTTGTGTATATAATTCAGTTAATTCGAGAATGGTTTGTATTCACAATTTGATCCGATAGAAAATGTTTTTGATTAAAAATTCAGAATTTTGCACTTATTGAGATTATTGTAATGCCGCTTGAAACCCTTCACTGCCAACGTATCGATAGCGCAGTGGTCAGCGCAACGGACTTCAGTACGAGAAGCTGTACAGGTGATGTGGGAATTATAATTAAATCTAATTACGTTTGTGCACGTGTGGTGGCGTCAAGTGTTTTCTAAATAATTATTTTCTTTACTTTTCCATGAAACTAGTCCAATTTATGATTTATTTCAAAACATTTTACAATTTTTGGATTTACAGCATTAAAAAAGAACAA
>JAGEOH010000967.1:0-25000 GCA_032207245.1 Pardosa pseudoannulata | reverse complement strand
ATTCGATTTGACTTAGAAATTTAGATATCAAGTGATTAACTTTCATTTCTATGTGACGCAAATTATAGCATTTTCATATAAGAACTAATTTTAAATTTAATTCTTGGTTAATTTTTACGCTACAATGAAATGTTTATGAACAATATTCTAACCACAAACGTACAAATTTCAGTGACTCATAGCAAATAAAACCTATCATTTTATATAGTTATCTTCATATGGTTGTCAATATGAATGTGTGTTTCTGTTTCATACAAAACCATGTAGTTTGTCATAAATTTCCTTAATTTTGGACATCATTTATTAATACCACCAAAATTTGAACTGTTGTTGTCAAAACCTCTACTTCCTATTCTACCAATTAACATGTCAAGATCTATTAATGTTGCTAATCAACGTACTGTAGTAATACAGTAGTATAACTGAATATTGTTATAATACGTTTATAATAGAAATATATCTATATACCAATGACTCGAACTGTACCGTGAGGAATTTAGAGAGTTATGCATGAGAAAAAAATCTTTGTTTAAAAGTAATACATTAAGTACACCGCAGCAAAGCACGGGCACACTTCTAGTTTTTAATAAATTTTAAATTACTTAAATTCAAATTATAATTTAAATTAAAGTTTAATTTCTAACTGATTTCTTTTGAATACGTTCTCACAGAAGAATAGTTTAAATTCTGCTCTAAACCTTCAAAATCTTTAATTAAGATAACATTAAAGATTTTGTATATATATTAAATACAAAATCTTTAATGATTTGTATTATTTAATATAATTATTTGTATAAATTATTTGTATATAATAATTTTGTATATATATTATTCAGTAAGGGATTACATTGTCAAAATTTACTAAAAATTAAAATTTAATCTTTAAATAAAAATTTCGTTTTTAAATTAAAATTTTTTAAATTATATATATATACAAAAACATACATACAAACTTACAAACGTACATTATATATATATATATATATATATATATATATATATATATATATATATATATATATATTTAAAATTTAAAAATTAAAATGATAAATTTAAAACTTTTTAATTTTAAAATCGAATTATTTAAAGATTAAATTCTGAATAAGTATATATTTTTGGAAAATTATATTTGAAAATGTACTTTTAAATCGACGTTAATAAGCAATACATTAAAAACCATATATAAACATGGTGTTTAATGTATTGCATTTTAACATCGATATAAAGTACATTTTCAAATATAACTTTTTTAAGCTAGATACATAATCAAAATTTAATCTTAAATAAAAATTTCAATTTTTAAATTTCTATCTCTTTTATTTCAATGTTTTTGACTAATTTTTTATACATTTACTGAAGTATATTATACAAAATTGAGCATGGATTTTTAAATATATGTATATATATGTATATGTATATATATGTATGTGTGTGTGTCTGTATGTATATATCTATAAATTTTCAATAAATTTTGTGTGATAGTTAAATTATAATGAAATTTATTCAGTCGAGTTTTACTCCCTCCCCCACTAATAAAGAGAACAAAAAGAATTGTCTACTCTCATGTTGCAAATAATAGGTGTGTTATTTTATATATCAAGGATAATTATATCAAGTTTTAAAAACATCAAGTTAAAATATTTCAGTATAAATTATAATCTATTGTTTACTTTATATCCATTTAATATACAGCAGTGCAAATAGTAATGTGTTACTTACTTTGATGTGTTTATAAAGATAAAATTTCTCAATATTAGTTACAGTCTGAGATTCCTTTTATACTAATATTTAAATTAAAAATAAATATTTACTGCATTAACTATTTTCTCATGTGAAATTTATTCACAGTCTTATCTCGAAATCAAAGAGAGGTGAGAGAAAGCTCTTAGGCAAAGATCGTTTGACATTATTTTTCTCTTATATTAACTACTAGACAACATTTTCTTTGTTTGGTATTCATTGATGGAATTGTTAGTGATTATTTTACACTTATAAAGCTTTGAATGTAGCACTTTGTAATTGCTATCGAAACATCAATCAATGTAAACAAAGCAAAAAGTTTACAAAGTTTCTTTTGTAGGAATGTAATCTTAGTAGATTCTGAAATTTGATTCTGTTGATTTAATCAACTTGAAAAGTTTAATGAATGCAAAGAACTTTCACTGCAAATTAAACTTAAAAAGCGCAGAGTTAACCAAATATCTTCACGAAGAAAAGATTATGTTTTGAATTGCTGAATGCAAGTTTTAGAGTGTTTTTGAATTCCTTTTTATTATTTGCATGCAGAGATTTCTCTATTAATCAGGGACATTAAAATTAGTTTAATTAATTATTCTTTTGGATGTCATTTACAGTAAAGTCCTGTTTATATGTCTTTCAACTGACTTATGTATACCGACGTATTAATGAAAGACGTATATTCAAAATTTTAATAAATAACTTTATTTTAAATTTAATGCAGATTTGTGTAAAATGAACAATTTTAAAGTTCGTTGGTATCGTATCCTATTAGAAGTCTTCTGGAATGGTAGTTGCCATTGCCTGGAGAGGTTGGACTTTTAAGTGAATGTCCTCGTTATTTAGAAGCACGTTCCAAGCAGAAGACCCCCAGGTTTGCCATGCAACTCCTAGAGGTATCGTTAGGGAACTTGGAGGACATGGTGACCATGAACGATTCTACATACCCAAGCCGCTATTAATGAACACCATAGATCTTTGTCCAGTTTAATCCCGCAACCTTCGAGTTACGAGATCGCTACTGTAACAAAGAGTTACAGTTCAACAACGCCAGCGCTAAACTGACCTAGAGGAGAAAGTGAAGTGAGTGACCCTCCTTCGACCCCATTGGTCAAGAGGGGTTGCTAACCGCGGAGTAGCCATCTTCAGCCAAGACGACGCTGTCCAACGAACTTTTTCGGGAGATCTGCGGGTCCCCTCAGAGAGAGAGCAAGGAAGAAGGAGTGTGGAGCTTAATTTCTTCTGGGCCGGATCTAACACCATTTTTTTCGTAAGACCAAGATGCTATGCTGGCAAAATCTTTGATCGAGTATGGTCCCTTTGGCATGATGGCTTAATGCACATTTTTATTTTATATTTACACCTTCATTTATATTCAAAATAAACAAAATTCAGCAGGATGAATTAGTTTTTTATTTCCTCACGAGTACTAATTTTGTATTTCCTCACGAATACTCCACTTATACGTGCAACTGGCCTAGACGCTCACTCAGCCTCATCTCTACAGCTACCTTTGCCGATTGAGCTACCCTGGCTTCTTTAAAGTATTCTAAAGGTAGTTATATGTTGCTACATAGCACTAGGCTTGTTGTTTAAGTAAATACAATTTTGAAATGCCTAGTCGCAGCGTTCTGGTGATGCTCGACGCTTGTACATTCGGTACTTGCATCTGCTCTGCAGCTATAAACACCCATCCAAAAGAATTTGACACATTACTAAATTTTGTAATCTGTCAAATTCTTTTGTATTCATTTGTAAGTACTTAAAATGTCATCTTCTTTTGAAAATGTAGTCTATTATGAAACACGCTCTGCCATTTAAGTAATGCAAAAGTTCCTAAAAAGGTTGAAATTCTACGAGAGATCAATGATTGAATTTGGATAAAACATTGAGAGGACGAAGGCTAAGGAAAACTATTGTTTTAAAGGAAAGTGTTGTTTTAATAAATGTTATTCGAAAGTTGTGTCTCCCTGAAAAAACCAAATACTTCTAAGGGTTTTGAGAATTGAAAAAAATTTGAAGATCTCCGATTTAAAGTAACCATAGGATTTTATGTTATATTTCCTAAGTGGTGACATTCTTTTCAAATATAATTAAACATTTTATACTGTATTACATAAACAACTTTTAGAAAAATGTATAGAATAAATACACTTAATGTTATTTTGAACTGTTTGGTTACTTTCAACAATTATATTTATATAAAAATGAATGTAAGTCTGATTAAATATAGTAAAGTATAGTTAATCTTACAAGAAGAAACATTTAAAAATATAGGATGTGGTTTAGGCAATATTTTTTCTCACAGTTTGATTCAAGTTACATATTAAATCTTCGTGTACTTAGTATTAGAATCGTGTATTTTAGAAAGCTGTATGATTTTTTTCGAAATTTCTTTCAAAAATATGTATTTTGATATACTGTCCAAATAAAGTTTCTACCAATTATTTTAATAGGCAGTTTATTCCAGTTTTAACCTATTATTTTCACTTTTATTATATAAAACTGAGCTTTAGTTTCACAATACATTGTCAGAAATATTTATAGTAGAAAGGTCTATATGGAATGTTTGATATCGCTGCTTTATTTTGTTATTAAATTGAAAACTTTACAGAAGTTATCACTTCGTGAAAACAAATTCTTCCACTGATTTTCTGTAATGTGATAATCGAAAATATGCAGTCTAAAATTGGTTTTATAATGGCAATAATTGACTTTATATCTTGTACAATAAATTTTAACTCTATACACTTACAATTATCTAAAATCTCTTAAATGAACTCACACATGTGTATGGGAATAAAAATATCTTTATATATATAATTCTTCAGTTCTTGTGTTTGTAATAGAACTCCTTCTAAACTGCTGATTTGGACTGATTTTGATGAAAGTTTGTGTATGTAATTAAGTTGATTCAAGAATAGTTCAGATTCACAATTTGATTGGATAAAAAATGTTTTTTTATTAAAAAAAAATCTAGAATTGCGTCTTATTTAGATTAATATAATGCCACTCGAAACCCTTCACTGCCAGCGAATGTGTGTTGCAGTGGTCAGCACAATGGGCTTCAGTACGAGAAGTCCCAGGGTCGAATTTTCGTACAGGCGATGTGGGAATTTTAATTTACTCTAATTATGTTTGTGATAACTGTACCCGTGGTGGTCTCAAGTATTTTTAAAATAACTTTTTTTCTTACTTTTTCATCAAATTAGTCCAATTTATAATTTATTTATAAACATTTTACAATTTTTGGATTTACAGCATTAAAACAGGACAACCACATGTCGGGTCGTCTAATATATCTATATATATTTATGTATATATTTATATGTGTCTGTGTATGTATGTATTTGTGTGTGTGTGTGTATATATATATATATATATATATATATATATATATATATATATATATATATATATATATATATATATATATATATATGCATATATATGTATATAATGTATAGTATATATATATATTTATCAATTTATTTATACACGTGTATATATATATATATATATATATATGTATGTATATGTGTATGTATTTGTGTATATATATATATATATATATATATATATATATATAATGTATAGTATATATGTATATTTATCAATTTATTTATACACGTGTATATATATATATATATATAATATATATATATATATATATAATATATATATATATATATATATACATATATTTATATGTGTCTGTGTATGTATTTGTGTATATATATATGCATATATATGTATATAATGTATAGTATATATGTATATTTATCAATTTATTTATACACGTGTATATACATATATATATATATATACATATACGTATATGTGTCTGTGTATGTATGTATTTGTGTATATATATGTATATAATGTATAGTATATATGTATATTTATCAATTTATTTATACACATGTATATATATATATATATATATATATATATATATATATATATATATATATATATATATATATATATATATACACATATATTTATATGTGAGTGCTTAATAAAGTTTTGAGTTATTTATTTCGAAATAATACTTTTGTCTTAAATACTCTAATCATTTTAGCCGTTAATTTATAATTAATGCGTAATATATTATTAATCTGATATTTTTAATAAAATCTTATTTGGAAGAATTTTTTTAAACATCGGAAAAATTATTTTGCATTTGAATGTGGATAAAACTATTAAAAATATCGCTTTCATTGATTGAAAGTTGTTAGAATAATTATGAAATTTTGTTTTGTGATTGCATATTAGGCCGTAGTGCAATTATCTATCTAGCAATTATCTAATTATATAACTTTAGAAATGAGATTGAAGATCATTATATGTGTCAGGGGTATCTTAAAAATAAAATATAAATGATTTTAAGTGCTTTGTTTTTAAACCAGTATAATATACAAACCAATTTACTCAAATTTAGAGAGGGGGTTCAAAAAAAAGTTTTGAACGTCAATTAAAGCGATCTAGTAGATCAGTATCCTGTTATGTTAATGACTTATGCATGAGTGTTGTGCAACACTTATTCTTCGAAAAAGATAAGGAAAAGATTTTTGTTTTGTTTGTGTGCGTTTATTTTCTTCTTACTCTTTTTAATGATTTCTTTATATGCATATTCTGTTTTTCTTGCATAATTTTCGTACTAATTTGGGTCGATAGTAATTTTTTGTATGTAATTTGATTAATTGCGGTTTCGTGATGTAGATTGCATACTGCAACACAAAACCAAAATTATTCTTTTTTTTTATTTCTACCATTTGCGTGCAATCCCTCTTCTATGTCCTTTTTATTTGCTGTTACGAGTAATATGCATCCAGAATGTACAAACAATTATTAAAAAAAAAAAAAAAAACGAATTTGGAATGGCTATGACCGCTTTCGAACTAAATTTTAAAAGATATAGTTTTGGAATTTTATCTGTGTGCGTCTGTATTTGTGTAGGAACATGATTACTTATGGGTTTTCGGGACTACTAGTGAACTGAAAAATGAACAGAAATCAAATTAAGAAATTTTTCCAAAACAATTTGAGACTCCTTTTCAATGATGTTTTTGACACCTATTACTGATATATTCAATTTTCATTAAGAAATAAATAAGTTTCATTATTTGAAAAAAAATTATAATGAATTTTTCAACTGTCTGTATAAGAATGCCAAAAAATAAAAAGAATCTTGCCGCCAAGATATCAGAAAATATTTTACAATTACAATATATCCCTTATATAATAATAGCCTAAGTTATCTGTCCGCTCGTCCTGGAATTTATGAAGCGGTTGGACCTGGAATGGATAGAGGCACCCATATAGGATTCTGGATGAGTTAGGGTTAGCAAAATTCAAAGCGAGTTCGAAAGTTCGAAATCCACTCCTTCCCCCCTTTTTGATCCTTTAATGCCATTATTTCAAGCCCTATTTTCCCCGGTTAAGAGCAAGCGATTCAATTTATCAATTTATCCCATTATAAGTAGATTCAAATAACATTTTTTTCTATCATTATGACTTTATTCTTTTAATTATCTCATTTAATCATTTCTTATTTTAAATTATTTAAACGTCGTCTGCATTGTTTTCATACGTTTTATCACTGAGCTTAGATATTACGTGAATAATTTTCTTTTATATTTGGCTTAAATAATAGATTAGGTACGTATGTGATAATTTTATATTTAATCATCAATTATTTTTTGTTGCAATGAAAATTTTATCACCGGTATTAACAACAAATTCTTTTCATAAAAGTCTAGGAGTCTATTTCACGGACTACAAAATATCTAGCGTTTAAGTTTATATTTTTTAAAATTAAGAAGTTTGTTCGTTTGTGTGTTTGTTTTTTATACATAACCACACGGTTTGTTATCGATTCGCTAAATTTTGGACATCATTCATATATACCGCCAAATAATCACTGTCAATATTAAAATATCTGATGTTCATCCTATCACGTAAGATGACAAGATAAATTATAGTTGGCAACTAGCATGCGGTCAGTAAAGATAAACAAATTATTGAGCATGTACCAGATAATTTTCAGCCAAAAAACAAACCATTTTTTAACCTGCCTCATTGAGTACTTGCTTTACAATTTTGGAAAATTAAATTTTACTGATCCCGTCACATGACGGGCTATAAGCTAGTCTCTGTGTAAAAATAATAATGATACTAATTCATGCATAAATTATTTATCTGTAAATTGTATTGCAAGCAAATAAAAGAATAAAATATAAAATTTTAATATATAAAATAAAATTTTTTAAAATATAATGACTAATGTCATTTAAGTGGCAGAGTTCTTGGATTTCTGGTGCATATTTAATCGAATGTATGTTGGATGAAATTTTGTTGTATGTTGTATTTAATGGATCTAACTTTTTTAACAAGTACATGCATTTATTATACCAACACACTAGCAAAATGCACAGGTGATAAGAATAAACAAGATCTTCTGAACAGTTAATACTGCTATGTAATTTCAACAATATCAAGCGTAGATTTCCGATGTATTTCTATCTCCTGGTTCGCGGTTCGGTTTCTCTAATACGTTTACAAAACATAAGATGAGATCTGTCGTGAGAGTCGTTCTGACAATCATTCTTTAGGATAAGTCGTAACATACATGTACATAAATTAGTAATCTTCGAAATTAGTAGTTGTTTGTCACGTATATTCAGGAGTAAATCTTTAAAAAATTGTTTTAAGATTTTTAATGGATTTGTAGTAGACGACTTTTATTAACTTTTATTTAGTTCTTAGGAAAAAATCAATAACGTTCTTTGCTAGAGGGAACTACTTCTAACTTAGGAACTGTGCTGTTTCTAGTCTTTAAACATTTAAAAGTTGAGCAGTCAGACACTTTTGTTTCAATTGCGATTCTTTTCGGTTTACCTTCCTGAGTATTTATTTTTTTTTAAACTTTTTTTGTATAAAATAAATGCTACAGTTAGTGATACCCACAATTTCATTGTTTTTGCAAAATTTAAATTATTACTAATTTTTTAACATCTTATGTAAGAAGTATTATTCAAAAAAAAAAACATTGCAACTGTTCAAATATTTGAGCTCTAGATTGGATTGATTATCGAACGTTTTGGCTTCATTAAGTTCATTAAATACACTATAAGAATAATGTCTGTGAATGCGTGTGTTTGCGCATTCGTTTGTAAACACGATTAATCCTAATCGAAAGGATCAGCATGGACGAAATTTGGAATAGAAATTTTACTACAGATGATGTTTCATCCCAAATCATCCATCGGTATTGTATTTTATTAGGTTGCGTTACATATAGTCAGTTTATTACTAGGTTAATTTAGCAAAAAAATTTTAATTTTATTAAATCAATATTTCCACCCCTAGCGCCAAATGATGTGATCAGTTTTTAACAGTTTAAAGCACATGGGCAAATAATTATGTCAAAATTTGCATATTCTAAGTGACATATATTTATGGTACATGCGAGAAAGTTGACAAGAGTATTAAATACACGATAATTCTTCTCGACACCCCCCTCCATGTATTTTACTTCCTCTTTGTGCAGCTTTATATCCACCTCACGTTCCAATACGCCGAGTACACCACATTCTAGCAGTGAATGTACTTAGCGGCGACTAAGCAATTATAACCCTTTTGCTGCGTACATCATTCCTCCCTTGAACTCTGGTTGGCGGAAGTAATACCGCCTATCAGTAGGCAGCCGAGTATGCCGCCTTGGGTTAATTCGTGCTCGATGTAAGGCTGCTGGGGTCAGCCCGGGTCAAATCTTCTACACGACCGTTTATTCATCACCACTTTTCCCCATCACACAGATAGTAAATTGGGTGACTCTTTCTTAACCTGGAAAGTGTATAATGTTCATCCTAAATGGGTGTTTTGCTTTTATGAATCGATCCTTTTAATCGTTTAGAGGAAAAGCGTGTTTGCAGTTTCGGGAAGCACGTGGAAAAAGATTACAATCTTCCGCCACCTTAGACGTCTTTATACTCAAGACGGACGGTGGAAATAGTAGTCTTCTTTTTTGTTAGATTACTTGTGCATTGCGAAATATTTAAAGACCTATTGTTTGAAGTCAGCAATTTGGTTTATTGTCAACTGGGTTTATTGTCAAAATAGTCACATCATTAACTAAATATTATTAGTGTCGAAAGGTATGCAATATATTTAAAGTATATTTAACTCTGATGAATAATAAAATAAACACAAATTATGATACATCGAAAGCGTTTTTCCATCGGTATGATTGAAATTTTATCATTTTTTCTGCTTTCATCCCACGAGTTTGCCCTATACTGTGCTGCTGAAGTTAAATATGATGAAGTTTTCCAAGTCTTTTGTAACCTACATGCGGTTCGATAAATGGTCAATTTCTTATCATAGGATTGATTGATTGATTCCTCGTGAAATATATGTGTGGTTAAAAATATATGTGTTATCAAACATGTAATTTCAAACCGGCAAGTAAAAAAATATTTTGAGAAATTGCGTAGTGAGCTTAACAAAAAATAATCCCCTAACTAATAATTTTGCCAAATTTATAGGCGCTACGAAAAAAGCATTCAATAAATATTTTTTATTTAATATTTAATTATTTTATGTGCATCCACTGCTGAAGTTTAGGAAATTTGATCATTTTAGTTAAGACAGATTTTTATGTACGTTCAAAAAGGAGAGATTCTAATGACAACAGCTTACAAACATATATTTCGGAAGCATTCTATGAATTATTCACGTACCATCAAAACATCCTAAATTACCATTAAAATCGATGTACATGGGATGCAAGAATGCCGACATAGCGTACTACTCTTCCTTGTTGTTGCACTGAATACAAAAAGAAGAGCCTCTTGTTAATCAATGTGACCACACTTACCTCTCTGGAATTTTCACTTACAACAGTGGACTTTGTTGGGTAGAAATTGTCTTGTTAAGTGGAAGATTTACAAGATGAGTAGAGTTTGGAATTAATTTGTTGGTAGTATTATCCTTGACCACTGACCAGCATGTTGGGGAATATCGGTAAGGCAAGTTCATAGTTTCAGACAAGGATTTGAAGAGGTTGATGATCACTACCTTTACGATAAGATTTCATAAAATCTGGTTCGGGAACATTGTCTTCAAAGACGTGTCTTGGTCTCTGAATGTATACAGCTTCACCCAACTCAATCTTTTGTTGTTAGTAAGCGCAGTTAGCTGTAAATTTAGCTTCTCTCAGTAATAAATGGGAATGAGGAAACAGGCAATTGGGGGATTATGGTACCACCTGTTACCAGATATCCCTGACTGTTAACCTTGTCTATTTGATCCCATACTGCCTGACTACTTGTTGCTTTAACTCTTACGTCCCAGGTCATCTTTTTTGTCCTACCGTGTATTCAGGTCTGGCCTGTTTTTTATTTTAAAAAACTTAATATACATTATATATATATATATATATATATACATATATATATATAATACTGTTGAACAGAACCAATACGTTTTTGTTACGTAAATTGCTAAAAACAAATTATTTCAACTTTTATAGTATAATGAAAATGTATTAAAGCCGAAAACTAAGTAAAAGATAGCCTAATGTTGCACGATATCAAAAAATTAAATATCCTTTACTATAAATTTTATTTTTCGTTATATTTTTATTTAATATACATTTTATGATTAAAATATCCATAAAACATCCAGCACAATAAAAATTACTCTAACATTTAAGTCTGTTTTTTTTTCTCGTAAGTTTTCGCCCACTTTGTTGTTAATTTATACTTATGCACAAATTATTTGTAGCCCATTTTTGAAATGAAGTTTGTTTTAGAAATTCAGACTTTTCTTTAAAGAAACACTGTGTATTTTTTTCTATATATATTTTTTTATTCCACCCTGTTTTATCATGATGTTTTTCTTTAAATCTCAGGTAAAGAAATGAACTTTGTGACAAATTTGGTTACCTCTAAGCTTTTATTTTTATTATCGTTTTACGGGTTTGGATTAGTGTTTCGTAGTTGTAAATCTTGATTTAGCTCGCGTAACTTCAAACACAATGGTTGAAAAAAAAGCTTAGTGGTGGTATTTCGCAAAGATACCCCATTGTTCTCTTTATTAATAACGGAAGGAACTTTCTCTCTAATCTATGCTGAGTATTGAGAACAGCCGCTATTATCTGGCGCATCCCATAGCTGGGATGATCCGTATATATCCCGCGAATCGGAAGCTAAAGAGACAATTCCCCCTGTCCGACGTCCGGTGCTCGGCACTCGGCCCGATAATTTAAAAGCTCCGCCATTCAGCACAACATAGATAATTCAGAAGGCCGTTACTTCCGATTCTCTGCGAACGCCGATAAATCACCCACACTCCTCGTTCGTTATTTTTTTACGCTCTACTTCAGGCGTGTACTGTGTGTGATAAATGGTCATCTTGACCCTTTTTCAAGTCAAACTTTGACTGCATAGCTCGTGTAGGGTTATTAAAAAGGTAGTTTTACCCTACCCTGTACAACCACGTTACATCATTTCATACAAGGATAGAGCTGTTCAAACTGTGGGTTCATTTGTCAGCAATCGTAAGATTGACTGATTCTTCGTGATTGGTGACTTTAGTTTGTATTTTATTTTATATAATCACTATTTATTTCATATACTGTGTTGCTCAAGTTAAATATGACGCAGTTTTCCCAGTCTTTTGTTGCCTATATGCTGCTATACTTACAAAAATCCCCAAATAAGCACATGAAAGAATTTAATGGTTTGGTTCGATAAATGGTCAATTTTATTTATCATAGGATTGATTGATTCCTCGTCATTAATCCCTTTAGTCTCTCTATTTGGGTGATTGGGGAACCTAAAATATGTTCGTGGTCATAATGTCCTCTGTTATTACGCTAAGTGGTCGCGCTGTCTCTATGTCCGGTAGTCCGTCACACCCTAGTCATTTTTTTATATGACTTCGCATGGGTCCCGTGTAATTGGAGCAGATATGGAGACGAAATAACCAGCCGTAGATCATTAAAACTTAACCAGGTTGATTTATTACAACAACAAAAAAACATTTAAAGAAACATTAAAGTGTATGAAGATGCAACCGATCATCCAGAGAGGCGATCACTATAGATCCACCTGCTCATTACAAAGTTCAGCCGGGAGTCCTTCCAGCTTCCTTCTTTTCTAAACAGGAAACCTGGGTTTTAGGGGAGGTTGACACCCTCCTCCGTTTGACTCTTGTCCTTTGGTAGTCGAAACGCCCTTTGGCGCCTGGCTGACTGGGTCAAAGCAAAATTCCTTTTCTCTGTCGGTGCGTTGACAAACGACACGCTTGACACCCCCGTACGTCAAGGAAACCATTATGGAGACAATACTGTCATTTTCAATTGTTAAAATGAACAGAAGTTTGCTTGACCACCGACATCTCCAAGTTCTCAAACGATACTCTTATATATGGTGGGTATACTCTTATATATGGTCTTCCTCGATGACTGCACACTTCATTTCTGTACCTGCTCGCCTATTGTTACTGGATCAGGTATTGTGGGTTCGGTGAAAGCCTGTCTTGTAGACAATTAAATACTGCAGCGATCAGAACTATACAATGAATTATCTACAACTTTGTACATAGTTAACAACAAACGTGGCTGAAACACGGAGTATAACCCAATAGTGCCGAGTGGCCTGCACCTCTCTCGGTTTCAGCTCTCTCCTCTAATCCGTTCTCTGCTGTTCCAATCAGGCCTCTCTTCCTCTGCTGTTGACGAGGGCCGGGATGGAATTCTTGATCAGGCTTTCGCCTCCATGGGAAAATGTTCCTTTTCTCTGAAGCGGGCACTGCCGGAGGTGGCATCCTTCCCCTTCCTGCTGAACCTTCAACTCCCTGGGATAGGGCTTTTCTACCCTCTCTTGATGTGTCCGTCTTCGTCCTTAGCGCCATAAGAAAATGCAGGTGTCCATGTCGCACAAACGCGAGTTTTGAGTCAGATATTACAGATACCTGTGGGGGTGGTAGACCAAGTCTGGGGTCTTCTGATTGTTCCCCGCTTTTAAATTACGAGGTTCCACTTTGAATAAAGCAGTTCTTTCACCCTTGCGGTGCTCTTCATAAAAACGAAACCCATACCCCTTGCCTTTTTTCCAGTAGCCTATGGCTCACATCCTTTTCCTGTCCAAGGAGCAAAGGTAACAACATCAAAAACTGTCTATATTTTATTAAACAAGGTGTCTTAATACCTGGGCTGTAAATTTCTTAAAGGTGTACAGTACACGTAAACGATACGGAATCATGCAGCAAGATGTTAGGGTTACTCCCACACATGCAACTCCATCTACTGCATCTGGAAAGCACTCGTGACTCAGCAATGTTATGTAATTCCAATTCATCTAGGTATACTCTATCTCTACTAGAAGTGTGTAACACTGGTGTTGAGACATTCCGAGTATAATTACCGTTGTTCAGATAAAAGAAAATACGATACCATCTTTTCAGTCTTTTGCAATTTATATACCACTTAAAATCTTATATGCAGACGGAAAGAATGAAATGGGGTTTTATTCTATGCTACGATCTACTTTCTGTTTCACGATGGCTCATTATTCAAATATTTACTAATTAGAGATAATTTTTAATGGTCTATACCACAGAACATCCATACCACAGAAAACGAACGATGACTGAATGGTAGAACGCTGCTCTTCAGTACTGGAGTTTATGGATTCGAATTCCACTCCAGGGAAGGATGTTTGTAGCCGTTTGGAATTGACTTTAAGCAATAGGTCCCTGTCTCGCGTTGCAAAACGTAGGCCGCAATGCTCCAAACCAAACCAAAACTCACCACAGACATATTTGATATCATAGACTTTCGTTCGACTGTGACACTAGAGACAGACTTTTAAAGGTAACATTTAAAGAACTTTTTATATTTTTAAAAATATCTATAAAGCAACTCTGCTCTTATTTTTCACCGACTAAAAAATGAAATTATTTACGTCGATATCTGTAAAAATAACGTAAACAATGAAAATGGTTTGTTAGGTACGTTCTTTAACAGATTTATGCTATTTGGAATTTTTTTTAAATTATTCTTGGTCCAAATTGTAGTCAATAATTACTATTATAAATTAAAATGAAATTACTGCGTAGTAGATTTGATTATTTGATTATTTTGAGTGCAATTTAGATAGATCTTTTATTTAACAACAATCAGGGCGAGATTTGCTGTAAGGAACTGCAATTATTCTTCCAACAGTGATATCATAACAGTTTACACTGAAGAATGTCTAATTCGTTTGCACCAAATTTTTGGATGTAGGATACACGCTATTATAGTGGACTCCGCTTAATATGATCGCAGTTAATGTTATCAATCGCTTATTGATATCGAAATCACTTGGTACCGATTTTCTCTATTCATTTGTATGTTAAAATTCTCGCTTTATGTGATCATTACATAGATTAATGTTATCAGTTTTCGAACCTCATTTTAACTGGCATAAGAAATATTCACAATATATATTCCGAAGGAACTCATTCTTTTCTTTCCCTTTGAATTTCCGAGAACGATGCTCCTAACGACAATTTTTATGAAGTTAGACCTTTATTAATGATCTGTTTAAATTTTATTTCAATAGAGCAAAATCTTCGCTTGCTGCATACTTCTAATAATTTTTTAAAAATTGTTTGCTTCATAAAACAAAACGAAACAATTTTTGTAAAGTTAGACCTTTATTAATGATCTGCTTAAAATTTTATTTAAATAGAGCAAAATTTTCGCTTGCTGTATACTTCTAATAGTTTTTTAAAAATTATTTGCTTCATAAAACAAAATGAAACAATTTTTATAAAGTTAGACCTTTATTAATGATCTGCTTAAAATTTTATTTAAATAGAGCAAAATTTTCGCTTGCTGTATACTTCTAATAGTTTTTTAAAAATTATTTGCTTCATAAAACAAAATGAAACAATTTTTATAAAGTTAGACCTTTATTAATGATCTGCTTAAAATTTTATTTAAATAGAGCAAAATTTTCGCTTGCTGTATACTTCTAATTGTTTTTTAAAAATTATTTGCTTCTTAAAACAAAACAATTATGAAGTTAGACTTTTATTAATGATCTGTTTAAAATTTTATTTAAATAGAGCAAAATTTTTGCTTGCTGTATACTTCTAATGGCTTTTAAAAAATTATTTGCTTCATAAAAGAAAACGAAAAATTTTTTATGAAGTTAGACCTTTATTAATGATCTGATTTTATATAAAATCAATTTAATGCTGTATTAATAAAGACTTTTCAGCTGGAAATGTACTACTTTCCCTTAAAGGTTTATAGTCTAAGTGCAAAATTGGTCTGACTATCTTTACTGCAAAATAAAAAAATAACAGCCATCTTCCCCATGCCTGGATAATTTCGCGTTTAACTGAAATACATTCGGAAGCCATCAAATGCCTGGAGGAGATAAATCTCTTGGCCATTTTTTATGCTTCATTTTGGCGGTAGCTGCTTTGATATATGGGCGCCATTGGCTGTCTGGCATCGTACTGTCTATGCAGTGACGCGCTTCACGCAAATCAACGGAGAGTTGGCTAGGATATTTAAAAATCTTACAGAATATGCATTTATCACATTAAAAGGTCATGTACCTTTGATACGCTAGGAAGATCGACTAAACGGTTTACAAATAAAATCCTGATATTTTTACGTCTTTTTTTTCCATATAAGCGTAAAAAATTTTCATATGCATTAATAAAATACGTTGTTTTAATGTGATTAATATTCACACATAATGTACGTAAATAAAAAAAATTCATTTTAAATTATATCACACAGACTAATTTCTACGTTAGACCCGCCGAACGATGACCGATTGGTTAGGGTCCTAGCCTTCGGTACTGGAGTTCGTGGGTTCGAATCCCACTGTGGCATGGATGTTCGTAGCCGTTCGGAATCGGCTTTAAGCTGTAGGTCCCGGTCTCATTATCCTTCGTGTTGCAAAAGAGTAGACTGTAGCACTCCAAACCAATCTACGTTAAACCGGATTTCTGTATTGTTTTTTTCCTGTGATGAAGAATGATTTATCTTAAAAATTACTTGCCATTAAGTTATGTTTATGCCATGTAACAAGATAAAAGTAATACAAAAATTCTGGCAAACCTAAAAAATAATATAATTTTATTGACCTTATTTCTTTAAGAGACTATAGTACATTTTGATCCTAAAACATTATGTTTTTGACTCAAACGAAAATAATAAACCTTGCTATTTTGGTTCCTAATGCCACCTAGACGAGACAAGGGCGTGAGCCAGGGGCTACTCACGCAAGAAATGCAAGAAATGCATCTTTGTTTGAAGAGCACAGTTAGGGCAAAAGAATGATTTTGCTCAAGTGGGTTCTCGTAATTTAGAAGCAAGAACCAAGCAGAAGACCCTAAGCTCGTCTTGTCACCTCCAGACGTATTGTGTGATAACTCAGAGGACATTGTGACCATGAACCTATTTTACGTGCCCCACCCGTCATTAATGAACAAGGCGGATCTTTGTTCTACTCGAGCCTCGATCTCGTAATCTTCCGGTTACAACATCATTGCCTTATCGACTGAGTTGCCACGGTTCAAATAAAAAGTTCTAATAAAAAAAATTAAAAATTTCAAATAAAAAATTCAAATAATTATAGTTAAGTTATTTTTAAGGAATAATTAGTTATAATACTTCGACATTTTTTCCGATTTTCGTAAAGTTTTAAAGTTTTTATATCAAAAATATTCTGTATTATTGATTCTCATTCTATAAAATGCTGATTTCAGATCCCTGTAATTTAATTTGTAGTTTAAATATTTTTTCAAAATTAAAATTATTAAATTGTTCTATATTTTTCACAGTCAAATGGATGAATTATTTCATTTTATAAGGCTTGATCCAGGTCTTGAAAGTTTCACAAATTTTTGTATCAATTTATTAATGTTTAAAAAATTTATGGTCTATAAGACACTTTTAGAGGGTAGGAGGCTTACATTACTTAAAATACAGAATTAGAAGAAATAGAACAAGAAATAGAATTATATATTACGCCAAATGTTTAAAATACCTATGGTCTCACAGCAATTATTACTTCGTTTCTGATATTTGAAAACTATAATTTTTAAATCCTTACCTAGACCACAATGTAGCATATATTTTTCAAAATTCTAAAGTATTAACTGTCTATATTTTTCATAATCAGTCAGACGAACTATTTCATTTGTAAAACTTGATCCACGATTTAAATGTTTCACATATTTTTGTATTATTGTTATGAATTTTTTAAAGGTATGTATTCAATAAGACACTTTTAGGAGATATTAGAACTCTTAAAATAAAGAAATGTGAGAAATTGAATTCTGGATTACGCTAGATGTTTAAAATACTGATGTTCACATCTCACAGCAAATGTTTTCTTGTTTGTGACACTAATCCGTAATGTAACATATATTTTTCAAAACTCTAACTTAACTGGTGTACATTTTTAAAAATCAATCAGACGAATAATTAAATTTCATTAAGTTTGGTCCAGGTCTTAAAAGTTTTACAATTTCTTTAACAAAAACGCATGGTCTATAAGACACTTTTAGAAGATATGAAACCTCTTTAATAGACATTATGCAAGAAATAGAATTCTAGATTATGCCAGGTATTTAAAATAATAATGTTCAAACCTTACGTCTATTATTTCCACATTTCTAACTCTTGAAAACTAAAATTTTTAAATCTTTACTTGGACCTTAATATATTTTTTTTAATTCTATTGCATTAACTTGTCTACATTTTACATAATCATTTAGGTGAATTTTTTTCATCTTATAAGACTTAATCTATGTCTTAAATGCTTCACAAATTTTTGTATAATTTTATTGAGTTTTAAAAAAATTATATACTGTAGAAAAAGATACACTTTTAACATGCACTTAGACACTTTTAGAAGGTATAATGAGACTCCTTAAAATAGAGAAATTAAGCAAAAAAAAAAAAGAATTTTAGATTTTACTGCATGTTTTTTAAAAACATGTTTGAAATGTACAAACCTTACATCTATTATTTTCTCATTTTTTCTCTTGAAAACTAAAATTTTTAAATCTTTACTTGGACCGTAATATATATATTTCAAAATTCTATTGCATTAACTAATCTACATTTTTCATAATCAATTCGGCGAATTTTTTTTATTGTATAAGATTTGATCTATGTCTTCAATGCTTCACAAATTTGTGTATAATTTTATTGAGTTTTTAAAAAAATTATATACTATAGAAATAGATACATTTTCAACATGCGCTAAGACATTTTTAGAAGGAATAATAAGACTCCTTAAAATAGAGAAATTATGCAAAAAACAGAATATTAGATTTCATCACAGGTTTTTTACAAACATGTTTAAAATGTTCAAACCTTACAGTAGTTATTTCAGATGATCCAGGTCTTGAAAGTTTCATAAATTTTTGCATCAATTTATTAGACCATAATTGTTATTAATAGATAATAATTTTTTAAAAAGACTTATGGTCTATGAGACACTTTTAGAAGATATGAAACCTCTTTAGAGATTATGCAATAAATAGAATTCTAGATTATGCCAGATGTTTAAAATAATAATGTTCAAACCTTACGTCTACTATTTCCTCATTTCTATTACATTAACCAGCCTACATTTTTCATAATCAATTATTAATTCAATTAATTTATAAGACTTGATCCATGTCTTAACTGCTTCACAAATTTGTGTATAATTTTATTGAGATTTTGAAGAATTATGTACTATAGAAAAAGATACACTTTCAACATGCTCTAAGACACTTTTAGAGACTCCTTAAAATGAAGAAATTATGCAAAAAAAAAAAAGGATTTTAGTTTTCACCACGTGTGTTTTACAAACATGTTTGAAATGTTCAAACCCTAAGGCAGTTATTTCCTCTTTCCTGACTGATGAAAACTAAAAATTTTAAATCCTTACAACGCCTCTTACTCTTATACTAACCTTGCATCGATTTCGTTTTATAGAAAACCGAATTGTCCTTTTGATCGTGAGAAACCTAAAATCCCTCTCCTCGGGGAATCAAAGCCTTCCGTGTTTTTTCCCATCATTTTTTATGTAGGAAGAAAGTACACCACAGACCACACTGAAACCCCTAATAAAAAAAATCGATCAAGGTGATAAAAAAAAAAATACGAAAAAACTTTGACTACCCGTCCTTTAAAAACTGGTGCCGCTGTTTGACGACTAACACCTGTCTATCCCTGTACTCCCTCGAAAAATTTCTAAATCTGATGATATTGCATAAATTTGATAATCCAATCGAATCTATTCAAGGTCGTATATTAGTAGGGAAAAATAAGGCTCTACTGTTATTTATTATTTTTTACATTTAACCTGACTTTTTCTAATTCTAACTATTAATGTTTTAATAGAAATGTTTAATTTTTATAAATTTTGGTTTAAATTAGATATTCAAATAGACTCTATTCAAGATCGTATATTAGCTTAGAATGATGTTCTACTGTTATTTATTATACTTTTACATTTAACCTGACTTTTTTAATACTAATTAATGTTTTAGTAGGAGCTTTTTATTTATAAGATTTTGTTTAAATTAGATATTCAAAAAGACTCTGTTTCGTATATTAATAGCGTAGAATAATGTTCTGCTGTTATTTATTATTTTTAACATTTAACCTGATTTTTTAAAATTTTAATTATTAAAGTTTTTTTAGAAGTGTTTTATTTTTATAAATTTTGATTTACATTAGATACTCAAAAAGGCTCTATTCAAGATCGTATATTAATAGCGTAGAATGATGCTCTACTGTTATTTATTAATTTTTATATTTAACCTGACTTATTTTTAATTCTAATTCTTAATGTTTTAGTAGAAGTATTTTATTTTTTATAAATTTTGATTTAAATTAGATATTCATAAAGACTATTCAAGATCGTACATTAATAGCGAAGAATGATGCTGTACTGTTATTTAATATTTTTTACATTTAACCTGACTTTTTTTATTTCTAATTATTAATTTTTTAGTAGAAGTGTTTTATTATTATAAATTTTAATTGGTATAAATATGCTTCATATCGCAGCACAAAATACTGTCGTCTTTAAAACGTTCGAAATCCATCTCTTTTCCCCTTTTCGAGCTTTTAATTATTTCATTAATTCAAGCTCTATTTTCCCCGGTTAAGATCAGGTGATTACATTTATTAATTTATTACATAAATAGGTAAAAATAACATTTTTTGTAGCATTATGACGTCATTCCTTTAACCATCTCATATAATCATTTCTTATTTTAAATTACTTAAATATCGTCTTACGTTTTATCATTGAACTTAGATATTACGGAAATAATTTTCATTTATATTTGGCTTAAATAATATATTAGGTACATGTGATAATTTTAAATTTAATGATCGATTATTTTTTGTTACAAGGTAATTCTCAGCCAAAAAACAAGCCATTTTTTTACCTGCCTCATAGGGTACTTTTTATTTCTGTAAAATTAAAAATTTTACTGATTCCGTCATATGACGAGCTATATGCTAGTATCATTAATAATATTTTAAGTAAAACATTTAATTAGTATTTTTTATTTCCACTAAAGGTAGCTCTATGTCTGTTATAAGTGAACTTGTCTGCTAGAGAATCATCTGGTTCAATTTAAAAGATATTGCATATATGATACGCCCGTCTTTAAAAGGTTAATGAGCACCGCTAAGGGTGAAAGAACGACATTGCTTTAGAAGGTCCTCGCAATTTAGAAACAAGGGCCAAGCAGAAGACCCATAGGTTTCTCTTACCACCCTTAGAGGTATCGTTTCAACAAACTTATTTTACGCACCCTAGTCACCTTCAACTAACACAGCTGATCTTAGGCCGACTCGAGCTCGAACCCGAAACCTTCCAGTTATGAAATCATTGCTTTTGCAAAGCGACGTACAAGAAAGTCATACAGTATCTGAGATCGTTTTAATCATTATGATTTTTGGTATCTGTTACATCAGATTCACCAAGGGTAATTTAACAGTCTATATATAACGTTTCTATTGAGTTCATAAAATTATTAAAAATATTCTATACTAATGTCTCTAACAAAAAAGACAAAATAAGATTATTTTTACATAAAGTGAATAAAAAAATTTATTTTAATATCTTTTAACCCTTTAGCGGACAGCGGTTTTCCAGAGAAACCACTTAATACACATAATTTCTCTGCTTTTTAGATATATATGAAGGAATGTTTTTAGCATTTTAAACTTACAACAGATGGTAGAACTGCACTAAATTTATTTTTCTTTTTGTAATATAAGTATTTAAACTTGCTGTACCAAGAAAATCAGTAAAACATTTTTTCTCATCTGGAACCCCCCAAAAAATATCTATCTAAATATTGCTTATAAACTGTTAATTTATTTCTTATACTATTTTAAGGACAGTTATTGCTCTTCTAATATAATAAAAATTAAGAAATTATTGTGTTCACACTGTACAAAGAGAAGAGTCTATCAGGTAAATTACCCCTCAAATCTTCCTATATTTCCTATAAGGAAACCCTTAATAAATCTAAAGAAAAGTTTTCGTATATTTTAGATATATAAAGACCATAGATAATATTTATAAACTAATTTAATTCATTCCATAAGAATTTATGTTAATGATCTGTAAAGGGTTAAACCTTTTACGTTTGCAGTTACTTTACAAAAAATTTTAAGTTCAATCCCTAACTGATATTTTTCTGTATATTTTTAAGATATTAAATCCCACTTATATATGAGGAACTAAATATAGGTTTTAATACGAATTTTATTCGGTTTAACGTAAAAACTGTCAGACAAGCTGAAATTCAATAAACTTCTAACAATAGCTGCTTGAATAAAAGCCAAAAAAACTATTACATTTTATTAATATTTGAAAATGTTTTTAGCCTTATTTATATTTAATTTTCTATTCAAAACTAGTTTGACAAGAAAATTTAAAAAAAGCATACACACAGAGACGATTTCTTTATACCCCAAATTCATTTTCTAATATGACAGCTATGATCTCAGTATATTTTAAGCAGTATTAAAGTTGTTTTTTTTACTGAAATGTTTTTATTCGCTTTTCGTTATAGAGGCTTGCAGGGTTTAGACAATAACTGTCTAAAATGTCACAGTCTTTTACTTTCTCTTACGCATAAAAGCAATATAGTAACAGTATCGACGCATTTCTTAGTATTTAGGTTAGGTAAGATATCCTACGTAAACACATTTATAAAAGTTGCTTTCCGTGGGAGGTAGTCTATCGTAATAGATCAATGACATTTGAATGGATTTCATTGAGAATAACTGATTGACTAATCCACACCCACAGCCAATAAATACCTTTCGAGAGCAGTTACCGGAGACGAATTCCGCTGATGGCATGGATGGTGCCACGGTCCACTTACAGATGTCTACCTGGCCGGCCACAGATTTAAACTAAAGTAGAGCATTTTCGGTGCCAGTGTTTTGGTAAAGATCATTTAAAAGTGTGGATAATTTTCGCGTGCATAAAAATTTCAAAAGAAATCAAAATATTTTATTTATTTAATTTTTATTTACTTTTGTACATTCAAAATATAACTGTGAGAATTTATGTCAAAAAGAGTTTTAAAACTTTTGCACATGTAAAAAATAATAAAATGCAGTAATAAATATGAACAAAATTATTAAAATATAATTTATTTTCTTTTATATTTAAATTTTAATAAGATGGAATCGAGATTTTCTTTAATTTACTGTTTATGATTTTATATTAATAATAACAGAAACGCTGATCATTGCCCGCTTTTTATAACATTAGTCTGTACAGAAAGATACAAAAAAGTGAAAACGTATAATTCAATAGAGAGATCATTAATATAAAATATATAGGTAATATCATTAATCTTATTAATATAAGAATTTTCAAGGTATACTCTTTTATTTAATCTATATTGAGATTTATAATAAAAACTGTTGGTCCACTTTTTTTGTCCACTTTAAAAAAATAGATCCATTTTTTATTTATCTTGTACCTCCACCCATAATGTCTCTACAGAGCTCGTAGCTAGTCACTTTTATATCGACTGAGACTTCTATATGTTCTAGTATGATACTAAAAATACTTCCCAATACCAAGTTTGGTACGCTTGCTATAAGATACCAAACCATCAGTGATACCAGGGTTGAGCAAATATTCTTTCGGGGTGTGCCAATAAAATTTTGACAACTGTAAGAAATATTCCAAAGTCCATTCATCTTAAGATCATGACACTCTGAAACTTACGTTATTCAGTATTCATTTGGGGTTGAAATATTTTACGAAAATTACCCAATAATTCAAATAAAAACCAGCAAAACTTCATTTTTTAATATTTTTACCCTTTTCTCAATGGCGCTATCTGTCCTCCATCTTACCGTATAAGTAATGTTAGAACATAGGCCGAAAGAGAAAGTCACTGGGTGGATTTTGAAAATGAAAATGAACTCACTTTTAGGGTAGCTCCTTGGGAGTTCCCAAGAGCAGAACACGGGGACCAGAAGCCTATTGTACCAAAACCCAAGAAAGAGAAGAGAAAAAAAATGAAATGGGAAACACATAGCCTGGGTACCTTGAGATTGCAACACCGGTGTTTGTCCAATCGTGCTGGGTGGATCTTAAGATGAACATCCAAGCAAATACGAGTTCTCATTCATCCGAACTGTATATTATTAATGTCGTTGTTCACCCTCTTCGTACAGGAAAGCCTGCACCAGGTCCAATACATCCGCTACTGGTACATGGTTAAAGGTAATATGCACCTTCACTTTGAGTAAGGAACTACTAGGGCTGAAGACTGATTTAACCTCAAGATGGGTTGATTCGTTTTGAGATTAGTGGCACTGAATCTCTTAGGAATATAATTGAGCCATAGGCAAGGTGAAAAAACACATTTAAGAGCCACTGAAGAATATCGACTTTATATAAAAATTCTAATCAGAAAATAACAAAAGCAGAAAGGTAGTAACGAAGTTGTTGTATAAAACAAAGTTCTTCTATTTTGTAATAGGTCTTTGTTAAGTAAAACAACCAAAACATGAAGAAAAAAATTAAATGTTAGTGGGAAAATCATATGTTTAAAAAAAAACTAAAAATATTTGCATTTGGCAGATCGTTAAGCAAGTCTGTCAGCGTCAAATTAAGCGAGTCAATATTTTACAAGCGATGACAAAATGAAGTTTGGATATTCGAGAAGAAAAGGTCTCCCT
>JAGEOH010000966.1:7500-25000 GCA_032207245.1 Pardosa pseudoannulata | reverse complement strand
ATAAATCGTAAAGTTCGGAACGTCCAGAGTGGTCTGTCACGTGTGTTCATACCTCTTGTGGCCAGGCCCTCATAAACTCAATCTCAAGGGGACTGTATGACGTTATAGAACCCATAAAGTTAGATCCAATAGTACTGCTCTTCAGATTTTGACATTACCCGAACAGTTATTGGATCATAAACTTTAAGTCATCGGGAAGCCCTTGAATTCCTTCTCTAAGTGATCCTTCAAACCATTTCAAGGGCTAAGCTATATATTCAAGAACGGACAGATGAGAAGGGAGAGATGAGAGCTGAAACTTAACTGTTCATTTTGGAGCTCCCGAGAGAGCTTAGGCCGAGGCCTGTTACTTACTTCTCCGTGTAAAAATTATGTTTGGTGTGTAGCTGTGTAGTGTGTGAGACGTCGAATAAATGTTAAATGTGTACGCTACCGTCTCTTCATTTTCCATCTGACGTCTGTTTCATTCGACTACGTTACAGCATATCATAGGGGCATATAGATTTGACTTTTAATTTATGGACGATAATGCTGTTCCACATCGAGCTAACCTCATTCAGAAACTTCTTGATAGTGAAGATATTGAACGAATATCGTGGGCAGCAAAGACTCCTGATCTTTATCTGATAATGAACTTGTGGAACTACCTTGGAAGATCAATTTCACGCAGACATCCTTTTTTTAGAGATGAAAATACCCTGAAATTGTATTCTGGAAGAATGGAGATTAATTACCTAACCTGTGGTATGCAACTTTATTACCAGCATAATAAACGTTATTTGTCTGTACACTTTTGGGAAGATCGTATTTCATATTAAATTCCTAAGGCTTCAATTTTTTCTGAACTGCTTTTGTCAGTTTTTAATTACAATATATATATTGTTTCATGCCAGATTATATATATGCAATGCTCTTAAATTTTTTTTTGTACTTATGTACCATAATATTATGTGTCATTCCAGAAAAAAATCATAAAAATATAAGTCAAAGTTTCTGAGATCATATTTTATACATGTAAAGGTAATTTCGGACATGTGCATTTTGTAAATATAAAAAGGTTAGGACTCCTACAGGTTGATTAGAATCATCTGGCAATTAACTGCAATATAATTCTTGTGAAAGGAAGGAGGTTGCACGTTGTAACGTTAATAGGTAATAATAAAACTACCCTTAAAATATGTATCAAATTAATATTTTTTAGAAAAGGGAGCTTACTCTGGACGTTGCAAATCGATTCAAACGTTCATTGTGACGTCAATTTGATGTCAGCTTGCGGACATTATGAGAACAAACGATCAAGCTGACGTCAAAGTGAAGTCAAAACGAACGTTCAAACCGACTAGCAACGTCCAGAGTAAGCCTTAAGGTCGAAAAAAATGAAATCAGGATGGAATTAACTGCAACCATGCCTCCCTCTGATTAAAAGCTTAATCAGACCCATTCTGACTTATTCTGCTAAGACCTGGGCAATGACAAAAAAAGTAAAAAATATCATTTCTGTTTTTGAAAGAAAAATTTTGAGAAATATTTTTTGTGGCATAAAACATAATATCTGGAGAAGAAAAACTAACTCTATAAATCTTTTCACCCTTTAAAGGTCACCAAAATAATTTCATTGGAATTTAGTGTAATTAGTTTATAAATGTTATCTATGAACATTGTAAATGTAAAATATATGATAAATTTTAATTACATTCCTTAGGAGGGTTTGCCTTAGCGGATACCTAAGGAGGGTTTGAGGAGTTGTTTAACTGACTAACCCTTCCCCTTGTACAGCTTGAACATTATACTTTTACTTTTGAAAATTTTAACTATACTAAAAGAACAATAAATAAGAATCCTTAAAATGATATAATAAATAAATAGCTTATCAATTTATAAATGTTGTTTGTATTGATACTTTTATTTGGGGTCATAAGAAGGATAAATTGAATCACTGACTTCTCAGGTACAGCAAATTTTAAATACATATATTTCAAAAGAAAAAATAAATTAAATGTAGAGTTATCATCTGTTGTAAATTTAAAATGTCAAAAACATAAAAAAAAATCGAAAAATCATCCATGTCTCTAAAAAGTTTTTTTTTAATTGCAAAAGCTCTTGATTCTACATTATTGGCTTCCATACGTCACAGATGTATGAGATTTAAGCTGTAAATAATTATAAAAATATAAAGTAAAGTACTCCAAAAAGTAAAGTTTAAAAGAAAGATGTTTAATAGGTGGTTTCGCTACGAAACCACTGTCCGCTAAAGGGTTAAAGATCTAGATGTAGTACAATATATAAGAATTCAGAGAATTAAATGGGCAGGACATCTGTGCAGAATGGACGAAGATCGTGTAACAAAAAAGATCTTTTCGGCCAAACCATTTGATACCCGAAAAAGAGGGAGACCTAAACTAAGGTGGCTCGACTGTTTGGAATCAGACTCAAAACTTTTAAAAATTACTAACTGGATGTTAATGGCCAGGGACAGAAGAGCTTGGAATTCGATTCTGAGGAAGGCAATGGCTCATTCTGAGCTGTCTGGGGCCGAACGCTGGCCGATTGGTTAGGGCGCTGATCGTCGGTACTGGAGTTCGTGGGTTCGAATCCCACTATGGCATGGATGTTCGTAGCCGTTCGGAATCGGCTTTAAGCAGTAGGTCCCGGTCTCATTAGCCCTCGTGGGCAAAACAGTAGACCGTAGCGCTCCAAACCAAACCACTGAGCTGTCTGGCCCATTGAAGAAGAAGATGCCTCCCTACACTCCAATCAAAAAAATGCATTAAATTTTGAAATCTATTTTTAGACTTACACTCATCATAGTATTGCGTAATAGTAGTTTCAATTTGGAGTAGTCACACTTATTTAAGAGCAAACTCACTTTATTAATAATCTCTTCTTAACATTTTTCAAAAGATACTGGAATAATTCCATACTGGATACTGGATACCAACTACAAATAACTATACAAATGTAGCTCACATTATAGGTCACAAATATAAGTTTTTAGTCTACTAAATGGGCAGTCCATTCCATCATTTCAATAAGATCCACTCTATCTCTCACTGCGAGTTTAAGGTGAGTCCCTTTTATAGTGCGGATGCTGGGTGTACGATGAATACGATAATATTATACACCGTCTCCGACAATTAGATACACGTGGTCATTAGTAAAGAAGGTCGACACTATAAATTATAACTTAACAAACATTTAATAAGAAATAAAGATAAGCGTGCTCGAAGGATCGTGCTGAAGATAGAACTGCATACGGTACACTAGATCACTGTAACAAAGCGAGGTGATTCTTTTACAAGTGAAAGTCAGTTGCGGTTGCCGCACCGAGATTCCAGTCAAGCTGCAACCGTGTATTATAATTCAGTCAAGTCAGGAGTTGCGATATAGGGTGATGTAATTGTTCATAGCCACCGCAATAGTTTCTGTGGTAGGTCTAATTCTGGGATATACTAGTTCTACAACTATTTCAAAGTTTCTTTTGCTTTAATAAAATAACAACCTAAGTATTAGCAAATTAATAGCGTCGCACATTTTATTTTTTTTTCGAATTACACTTTTTATATGTTGATTAATTATTTAATTTTTGCAATACAATCTGGCTATGAAGTTAAAATGCCTGCCAATTTTCTATACCTGGTAACGACAATTGAAAAAGTTTTGATAGGAAATGAATGTTTGTGTGTTTATCATAATATTTCTAACTCATATATGTATTACAGGTCACTATAATGGTTGTTTCAGGCCACGGAATGACGGACGTTCACCATTCTACGACCAAATACATCGATTTAGAGATGTTCGGCCCCAGTATTAAATATCAAGTTACTTATGGTTCTATTACGATGCTAGTGCCACAAGACGACATGTTTGATAAAGTAGGTATCATTCCTCTAACTGTGGTAGTTTTCATATAAAATGTCGATACAGTCCCTACCGGCTATATGGTCACCCGTTTATAAAGTCACCCCGCTTATATGGTCAGTTTTCTAAAGTCCCGTCTAACTTAATAGGAAACATGTGTTAAAGTGCATCGCTTATACAGTCATTTTCTTTTTCTTGTTATCGTTATATGGTCAGTTTCATGTTATCAACAAGTTTCCGTGTTTTTTTTTTTTTTTTAAGAATTTAGTGCTAAACCGAAGAGGACCTGAATTCAAGCCTTTATTTATTCAAGCCCTCCCTTCCTCCCTTTCTTGTTTGTGTAGACTCTATGATGAGGTGATTTAGATCTGTTATGTAATTGATTCATTCATACAAGAAGTAAAATGTTCGGGATCTAAATCTGACCTCATCACATTTTTGTAAAGAGATGGAGGACCATAAATTTCTATTCAACGGATATGTTTGTCTTGTACGGTGGTCTCGGGCGGGGTTCTGATCCCAGTCCCAGATTAGAATCCCGTCTCCGTACTTGACATTAAATAAGAATGTACCTTTGTGGAGTATTTACGAGTCCCTAAGGGACAGTACCCAATTAGAAGGGATAAGGTTTGGCACGTTGGCGGTCTCAAGGCGGGGTTGAAGCAGACCAATGAAATTCTTACAACTATCCCGATTGGACGACAAGAAGGAAGAGGGGACAAGGTTGAAATAATTAAATATGAAAAAAAAAGACGACGGTTCGGAGGTCCCAGAGAAGAGGTTCGGAGGTCCAAAAAGAAGGTGTTCGAAAGTCGGGAGTCCAGTCGGGTCCGACGGAAGTTGTTCGTGAGTCCAGAGGAGAAGGTGCTCGGTAGTCCAGACTAGGAGAGTCCAGCCAAGTCCTACAGGAAGTGTTCCTGCACAAAATAGTACGGCCGCACTCCAAAGACTCAGGAGGAAGCCCCTGACGAGACCAACGGATGATATATATAGATTCCCTCTCCTGATCGGCCATAGATACACTTCAACCAGAAGTGTTCCGGGCCCAACATTTAAGACCCACAAAGGTAGCCCAAATTTACATACATTTTTTAAATTGAGATTAGGTCCTCTATCTATTTACAAAATTACTTAAGTATATTAAAAAAATTGTCAGAACTAATTTATAAGATGTGGACAATGACTTCGAAAAGAAAGAATTTATCATTTGCTGCCAAAAATGAATTGATTGAAAAAATTTTAAAAATCTAACCTTTCAAAGGCTGCTTTCGCCAAAGCAAATTCGATTACCTGGACGACATTAAACAACATTTTAGCTGCCAAACTTTGGTCCTCAATTGTTGAAATCGGTGATCAAGAAAGGAAACGTCTGCGCTTGTCACCTTATGCGAATGTGGAGAAGGCTCATCTGTTATGGGTTAAAAATGCAAGGTATATGCACAATAGGGTTGTATTGTCCCGCCTATATGGTGACCCCGCTTATATGGTCTGATATTTTTGGATCGCTGAGCTGACCATATAACCGATACAGACTGTATAATAATAAAAACTTATAATGACAGCTTGGACTTCTAGATGCTAAACTTCCCACTATTCAATCCAGCATGAACGCGGACTTAAACCAAGGCCTCTCAAATACGATGAACAATTATAAGTCTCATTCTGTATTTCATCTCATCAAATATCCATAATCATTATGTGCTAAAAACTTATTAAAATTCTTTTTCATCTAATAGAAGATATGCTTCGTAATAGTGGCTTTTACAAGGATCGTGGAGAATTTATGGGTTCAGCCTCTCCCCGTAGACAAATAAACAGCAACAAAATGTCTATAATTTTTTTAATATAAAGATAACACCATGTATTACATTTTGACATCTGTATCAAATTTTTGTCTAATTATAATAAAACTAGCATACAGCCCGTCATATGACGGGATCAGTAAAATTTTAAATTTTCCAAAATTGTTAAGTACCTTATGAGGCAGGTAAAAAACGGTTTGTTTTTTGGCTGAAAATTATCTGGTACACGCTGAATAATTTTTTTATCTTTATTGACCGCATGTTAGTTGCCAACTTTAATTTAACTTGTAATATTACTTGATAAGATGGACAGCATAGGTTTTAATATTGACAGTGATTATTTGGCGGTATATATGAATGATGACCAAAATTTAGCGAATGGATCGCAAACCCTGTGATTATGTATAAAAAACAAATACAAAAACCAGCAAACTTCTTAATTTTCAAAGATATATAAATTAAACGCTAGATATATATTAGTCCATGAAATAGACTCCTAGTCTTTGTTGTTAATACCGGTGATAAAATTTTCATTGCAACAAAAAATAATCGATGATTCAATTTCAAATTATCACATATGTACCTAATCTATTATTTAAGCCAAATATAAAAGAAAATTATTAACGTCATATCTAAGTTCAATGATAAAACGTATGAAAATAAGGCATAATTTAAATAATTTAAAATAAGAAATGATTCAATGAGATGGTTAAAGGAATGACGTCTTAATGATAGAAAAATGTTATTTTAACCTATTTGCTGTGTGATAAATGGATAAATTTAATCTCCTGCTCTTAACCGAGGAAAATATGAGTTAAAATAGTGGCATGAAAAGCTCGAAAAGAGGGGAAGGGTAGATTTCGAACGTTTTAAAGAAGGCAGTATTTTTCGCTGTGATATGAAGCATATTTATACCAATTTATTTTAGAATCGGATGTATAGTTTAGGAGAAGATAAACATTACTCTCTTTGAATTTTGGTAACTATGGATGCCTCTATCCATTCCAGGTCCAACCGCTTCATAAAATCGAGGACAGACGTACAGATAACTTAGGCTATTATTATATAGGAGATGTACACTTGTATTATTACTTCATAATTTGACAAAATGCCGGGAGCGCCACATATAAAAATTTATCTGTCCGTGGCACCTTCGTCTATCCCTTTAAATAAATTATGTACACACCATTTCTTACCAGTAATAGGGTAATATTAGATGATAACTAGAAATAGTTAACGATCCTACCACTACACGCTAGATCCGCGGTTGTTCAATCGGCAACGGCATCGATATTCTGACGACTTCAATGTTCTTGAGTAAGAAGTAGCTTGAAGAAGGATCACAATCTCAATAGAATTGGAAAATCACTTTTATTTTTTTCTGGAGTATATACGGGGTATATACAGTACATACAATGGGATTCTAATTCTCCCGAAACAAGTTGAAAACAGTCGAAAAAAAAAAGATTAAATAATTGTCGTGTAGACCTCGTTTATATTTGAGTATAATATATATATATATATATATGTGTGTGTGTGTGTGTGTGTGTACATACAAAACTAATGCTAATTTTCATAAAATAAGCTTTGTCAAAATCTTCTAAATTAGTTCTGACAATATTTTAATACTTAAGTAATTTTGTAAATAGAGAGAGGACTTAATCTCACTTTCAAAATGTATGTAAAAGGGGGCACTTTGGGGGAGTTTTGGGGAGTGTGCCCGGAACACTGCTGGTTGATGGGTATCTATGGTCTGGTCAGGGGCTTCCTCCTGAGTGTTAGGGTGCGACCGTGCTATTTGATGCAGGAACCCTTCCTGTCGGACTTGACTGGACACTCGAACTCGTTCCGTCGGACTTCTCTCCTAGTCTAGACTATCGAACACCTTCTGTCGGACTCTCTCCTCGTCTCGATTATCGAACACTTTCTGTCGGACTCTCTCCTCTTCTCGACTCTCGAACACTTTCTGTCGGACTCTCTTCTCTAGTCTCGACTCTCGAACATCTTCTTTGGGACTTCCGAACCTCTTCTCCATTTTTAGATTTTTCATATTTTATTCGTTTCAACCTTGTCTCCTCTTCCTTCTTATCGTCCAGTCGGGATAGTTGTAAGAATAACATTGGTCTGCTTAAACCCCGCCTTGAGACCGCCAACGTGAAAAACGTTATCCCCTCTAATTGGGCACTGTCCCTTAGGGACTCATAAATACTCCACAAAGGTACATTCTTATTTATTGTCGAGTACGGGAAGGGATTCTAATCTGGTACTGGGATCAGAACCCCGTTCGAGACCACCGTACAAGACAACAATATACGTAAAATATAAATTTATGGTCCTCTGTCGTTTTACAAAGATGTGATGAGGTCAGATTTAGATCCCGAGCATTTTACTTCTTGTATGAATGAATCAATTATATTACTGATCTAAATCGCCTCATCACAATAATCTCACAAATGGGGAGGCTCTTCCAGGGTGCAATGCAAACCCAATCTATCACCCGTTCGGTATTCGACACTCTGCCGTTCATTATGTGAGCGGACTTTACGAATCTCCAGGACGAAATCACTAAATGGCTGGCTCCGGTCAAAAAAGTCGCGGAAGCCTCCACGAGGTCAAAGCACCTCCGTAAAAAAATCTCGAAATGCCCCGAGTCGAAAAATTCTAGGCTTTTTATACCCGGGAATCAGTTACGGTCCCGGCAACCGTTTTTTGGTCAGTTACGATTCCAGTTACCTGAGAACTCCAGCTAAGGTTACAGCTAGTTTTTTTAGCTGAATTCTCATTCGTTGTCTGTCCCGATTCTGGAATCTCGCTGCAATCCTCTGGGCTCATTACCCCCAACCGATCAGGGGCGTGACGCCTATTCAACCGAACTGTCAACATCCCAGACACGGCGTCGCCAAGCTATTGTCGACAGGGTCGAAACAGGAGGCTCCCGATCAGCTGATTTCGTCCGTTAGTTCTGGACAAAGGGGGAGGGGTCTTCACAATATCATGACTGGAGGGGCCTGATGGAAATTCTGTTTTTAGCCCCGAGAGGGCGCTGCGATAAGAAGTGTGCTTCTCTGGCGATCTGTATGAGCTGGCTTTGTTTCATTTTGTGTCCTATGTGTTGTGTGGAAAATAAAATGGAAAATGAGAGTGTCGCCTCGTTATTGACCCCGTTTGACAGGTAAGAACTTTTATTCTTTTTGGCAAATGTTCTACGACTAACTTAGGGAAATCAGAACTCCTTTTCAGTCTAATTAGGGCAGAATAATTAGGGTACTGGTCTTCGGTACCGGAGTTAGTGGGTTTGAATCCCATTGTAGTATAGATGTTCGTAGCCATTAGGAATGGGCTCTAAACAGTAGGTCTCATTAGCCCTCACGTTGTAAAAAGAAGACCATCGTACTCCAAACCAAACCCAATCATAACCAGATGATTGTGAGATCGAGGTTTGGTTCGCTGGCCAAAGATCCGCCTTCTTCATTAATAGCGGCTGGAGCACGTAAAATAGGTTCGTGGTCACAATGTCCTTCTAGTTTCCAAACGATAACCTCTGGAGGCTAACCTCAGGTACCCCAGAAGTACCCCAAGTGGCAGGCCAACCTGGAGTACTTCTGCTTCTAAATTTCGAAGACACACTTTCTATGTTTGTGTTGTCCTAGGGGCTGTCCTAACTCCCATAAAAAATGGTCAACAAAATCCACTGAGTTATATAGACGAATGCTTAACACACTAGTACACCCTTGTTATAAAAAAAACCCCACTCCAAGCTGCTCCTATAAACTTTAAACTAAACGTACTATAATAGAGACCATTTAGCAAGTTTTCACGAAGAAAAAATTGTTTGGTCCTGAGACTAAAATAGTGATAGGGAGAAAGTATGATCGTGAATTTAGTGATTAATATGCCAGCTGAATATATATAATCCTCTACTTTTCTCCGCTATACTTGTCATCTTTCTCACGATTTTCCCCAACGATTATTTGACTTAAATTGCAGGCGAAAAATATTTCTTTTCACGAGTAATCCAAATAAGTCATCTGAACTTTCTTAATATTCAATTACTAGCATACAGCCCGTCATATGACGGGATCAGTAAAATTTTTAATTTTTCCAGAATTGTAAAGTACCGTATGAGGCAGACAATAAAATGGTTTGATTTTGGCTGAGAATTATCTGGTACACTTTCAATAATTTGTTTATCTTCACTGACTGCATGTTAGTTGCCAACTTTAATTTATCTTGTCATATTACGGACTGCAGAGGTTTTAATACTGACAGTGATTATTTCAGGGTATGCATGAATGATATCCAACATTGAGCGAATAGATTGCAAACCGTGTGGTTATGTATAAAAAACAATCATACAAACGAACAAACTTCTTAATTTTTAATGATATATAACTTAAAAGATAGATATTTATTAGTCCATGAAATAAACTCCTAGACTTTTATGAAAAGAATTTGTTGTTAATACCGGCGATAAAATTTTCATTGTACCAAAAAATAATCGATGATCAAATTTAAAATTATCACATATGTACCTAATCTATTATTTAAGCCAAATATAAAAGAAAATTATTTACGTCAAATCTAAGTTCAGCGATAAAACGTATGAAAATAATGCGGACGATATTGAAATAATTTAAAATAAGAAAGGATTAAATGATCTGGTTAAAAGAATGACGTCATAATGCTAGAAAAAAAGTTTATTTTCATCTACTTATAATGTGATAAATTGATAAACTTAATCGCCTGCTCTTAACCGGCGAAAATAGAGCTCGAAATAATGACATTAAACACTCGAAAAGGCGGGAATGGGTTGAATTCGAACGTTTTGAAGACGACAGTATTGTTTGCTGTGATATGAAGCCTATTTATACCAATTTATTTTAGAATCAGATCGGTAGTTTAGAAGAAGATAAACTTTACTCGCTTTGAACTTTGCTAACCCTAACTCATCAAGAATCCAATGGATTCCTCTATCCATTCCAGGTTTAACCGCTTCATACATTCGAGGACAGACGGACGGATAACTTGGGCTATTATTATATAAGGGATAATTTAATTTTCCTTTACTAATAATGCCAAAGTATTTTTATTAGTTCTTTATAAATTTTTCCTACATAAATTCCTAAGAAACTATACGTAACTTTTAATGTCAGAAATATTATGAGCATTTCTCAAAAACCTGTATTTTTTTTTGCTTCATAGTCATTATATTTTTTTTCTTTGAAAAGGTGTGCTATGTCACATGACTTTCTGTTATCTTCGTATTTACTTTTTCAATTATCTTTTGGGGTCTACGAATTATTATGATATTATCACTGACATGTAATATATACGATGTCCTTACAACCTTTTCAAAGGGAAATTCAATGTGTACATATATTTTTTTATAAAAGAAGCATATGCTTCAGTACAATACATTAATGATAGTATAACTTTTTACTCATACATAGGTCCCACATATATTCTATTTAGCTTTACTTATAATTTTTTTCCCAACTATGCAACAATCTTCCATAATAACTTATATTTAGAATCGACAGATAAATATATAACAGAAGAAAATCATAGCGTGATGTTGGGAGAGTGAGATTATTTGAGACCGAAATATTTTCGAAGAAGGCACTTAAAGACATTTGGCTGAGGATTAATCTTTCTCGTAGAAACAAATTTTTGTTTTATTTCTAATGCAGCTGGTAATACAGGCATTTATCTTTATTCCATACAGGTATTAAAAAGAACTATAGAAATATAATTATGGAACAGAGTTACAATAAGGCAATTTGTCGCAACGTCACGAACTACTATAATGCCCTTCCCATTCATTTTCATGTTTACAACAGCCAATAGACCAATAAACTGCCCTTCCATTTGAAACTAAAGTCAAAATTGTCATAATTGGTGTTGTATCTCGTAACACATTTATAAAACTAAATATTAATTGGGCTCTGGTGCATCTATCCGATGCTTAACGGCTGTCAAAAAAGTAAATAGGAAGTCAAAATAATCTCACAGGGATATTTTAAAACTATAATAACACATTTATTCACTTTCTAAAAACTAGCAACATTCGCCGAAGCGAACCAAAAAACTCAGCATACTAAAAAGAATAATAATTTACAGCGTTGCCACAAAACTGAATACAAACTGAAAACATTGGAATTTCGATAGTGGCTTCAACATAGTTCGTTATTTCCGCGCGAGGGGTGTTCGCAACAATTGGAGAATTTGCCCTATTGCGTGAAATCGCATTATAAAATTACACAAGGAAGCATTACACAAGAAGAATGTTAATCGAAAAAAATTCAGAACATTTTAAAAGCATTGAAAAGATTGTTGGCTGCAGTAAAAACAAAAGCAAAGGGTTGAGATTACAAAACTTAGCTTAATTGGGGAAATGGTGTGACGTCATAGATTTAATCAGAGTTTGAAAGAAAACATTTAAAATTCTCTAATTTCAAACAGAATTAAGAAGAAATGAAATTTGAAATTATCTATAAATTGCGTCATACATGGAGCTTCACTTTCTGTTTATATCTGTTGAAATTATTGTCTTTTCGGTTTAGAATATATTCAGAAAAAGACAATTTCAATATTTCAAAGGTTAAAACTAATATTTATATCAATATGAAACATATTTCTTTTGAAGTTCAACATCGCAAAAGAAGTCTAAAGGTGCTTTGAGATCCGATTTCACCATGGTTGATTATTCTACTCTAAGATTATCAAAAACATGATTATACAACATTTAAACTATGATTGGTTCTAATCTACTATGGTGAAAATGACTCTCACAGCGCCTTACTCTGGACGTTGCGAGTCGGTTCGCACGTTCGTTGTGGTGTCTTTTGACGTCAACCTGATCGTCTACTCTCCTAATTTCGCAAGCTGATGTCAAAGTAAAGTCACAACGAACATTCGAACAGACTCGCAACATCCAGAGAAACCCCCTCAGCCCTTCACAATGCAACGTTTAAAGAACTAACCGATCCCAGTAGAGATAAAGTTTCCCCTACCATGTCGAACCTCTAGAAGTTGTTTAAACTTTTCAGCTATGTTTTCATTGCGATATCTATCAGACACTTCGTGTTTTTGTAATGAAATACAATGCAATTCACTAGATTGAGCGATAACAGTGTTTAAAATTACCAAAAGACTGCGCATGCGTAAATTTCGTTCCTTTCCGGAGATGAGAGTGGTAAAGAAACAAGCATAATCGTATCGTTTTGCGAAGGATCTGAAAACGTTTTTAAGTAATTACTGCATTCATAAAGTTCCCAGCTCCTATACAAAAAAGTTCTAATCACTTTAACTGGTATTTCATTATAAACCTTTTCTTATAAATACTACAGATTCTTTATTTACTTCATTTATTCTTAATGTTCATGATTTTTCATGCATAATTTATTAACTTAAAGAAATAACTTGAGAAATATATCCTGAATAAAATATCACATATTTTTTTTATTTTCAGCTATATGCAGACTTAATAAATGCTAAAATAAATGGAATGACTGTATTTAAAAAAGAAGATATTCCGGACTCGTACCATTTAAAGAAAAGTAGTTTAGTCAATGAAATTTTCATAAAAGCCGAGGGAGGATTTTACTTAAAAGCAGTAAGTATTTTTTTCTTCCGCAACATACTTGAAAGTATCTCTATTTTTCTGATATTTTAATGTTTCTACGACTATGCACTTGAATTCTAGAAGCTCACAGCACAACACAACTTCAAACGTAAATATTTTCTATTTTGAGCTTGATGAAAACTGTTTCCACTTCCCGTGTGTTTTATTAATTTAGATTTATAAAAAAGAAGCGATTTTCAGCTTTACGGATCACGATACCGGCTAACATCGGAGACGCCTAGGGCGACGACGTTGCTTCATCAGCAACACTGAAAATATCTGCTCGACTCCTGCTGTCCAACCAGATCTTTTCTAAAACTAAATTTCCAGGCTCCAACTTGGGGGCCATGACCTGTGGTGTTTTCGGCAGCAAGGGACTTAGGATACAAAGCATATGTGGCGGTTTAGTGGTCAACCTTACTTGGAATTCCCTGCTCCCTACGCGAACTTCCTAGAGTTCGTAAAGAGCTTGTTATCCGAAGAACTCAATCCCTGAAGTTTTGTTTCTCTACCGTACGTGGAGATTGGGTAGGCGCTCATTCGCTCTGGCAGTACACCCACTACGCAACCTTCCATCACTGATTAGTTCGATTGAGTATGGGCTTTGACCTTCAACATCGTGCGATTCTTATGACTCTCTCTTCGGTCGTCTGACTGATGATGTGGTCGGAGAGTCTCATCTGGGACACCGTTTCGCGACCTAATCCACTGCTTTCGAACCTGGATTGGCTCAGGTTTTCTCGGATGGCCGTGGTAGCCTCATGAAATTTTCTCTCGGTGGTCAACTGGCGTTAGTGGTTGCTATCCTACGATCGCACTTGGTTTGGAGTTGCCCGTGAGCTCTTCGGAGACGTACAATGATAATGTTACGTGGAATTCCTAGTATTTAGTTCCTAAGCATGCTTGGTCCTCAATTTGTCTACCCAATGAAGGGTTGAATGAACCTTGCCCAACCCGAGGATCGAACCTCGGGTTGGGCAACTTTCTTAGAATCGCGAAGCGCCACACCAACGTCATTTAGGCTTTAGTTGTTTTCAGTTCTTTATGTTTTAATCCCTTTTGCTTTATTTTTATACTTATCTTCTAATTCTTGTTTTAAATAGTTATGTGCAACTCTTCTAAATATTTCCTTCAGATTAAGTGTTTAAAAAATTTTATTTAATTTTTTACGTTTTCTATTTAAGGATATTTATTATTATTAATATTTGTTAATTATACATACATATTATATATATATATATATATATATATATATATATATATATATATATATATATATATATATATATATATATATATATATATATATATATGTGTGTGTGTGTGTGTGTGTGTAATGGGCAACTTAGCCCATCAGAAAGGTAAAAGAACCACATTGGCTTGGATGCAGTTTATTCCTAAAACATCTACCGAATCATTCTGGGGTAAAAAAAGCTGCACATGACAATTTAGAGGTGTGTGAGCCAGCCATTCAGTGTTTCAATGGTTAGTCATGTGATGACGCGAATGAAGCGGAACCAATTATATAAAGAGTTATGAAGATATTGATATGAACCAATTATATAAAGATATATGAAGAGCTGATGGAAGCAGAATTAATTTTAGTGTGTTCGTACTCGCCAACACTAAAGAAAAAAACAAAAGATATTCACCAAGGTTTGCCATTAAGGGACAGAATCCCCCGAAAATTATTTTAAGATACACTTTTATTAATTAAATTATGTTGGTTAGTTTTGGGTTAAAAATATCATCACGCACACACACACACACACACACACACACACACACACATATATATATATATATATATATATATATATTATTTTCTACTAAAGTAACACTAGAAAGATGGTGTTTTCCGCATACCTAGAAAGGCAGGGAGCAATAATCTTGATCATTCTCTTAAGTATATTAATAAGTAATTACGATTAGCTTTCTGAGACAAGTTTTAAATATATTTAGTTATTAAATTTAACATTTACATCACATTAATTCATAATTTATGTAAAGAACTACAACTTCTACTCCCCACGTAGGATGTCTAAAGAACTACAACTTCTACTTCTCGCGTAGAATGTTATTTTCTTTTCGGTTTTGATTAGCTTTGTGGAAAAAAGTCGTTGTTCCGGTCTATGATGAGTAGATGTGAAGTTATAAATTTGTGATTAATTAAAGTGTTTTAAAAACGAATTATGGAGTCTTATATTGGACTGGTGTGTTTTTGTTGGTCAACAAATGAATAAAAACCGTCAATTCATGGCCTTTATTTATAATAGTTTTTGTTCATGAAAATAAAATCCAATGGAACCCGTTTAAGAAGTTTTCTCATTTAAGTCATTCTATGTTTGTAGTTCCGATTTCTCCCATATATCAAAAATATCCCATATATCCCATATATCTAAAACTCACCGTTTAAGACGTTTTAATCCTATCGCCTCGTATACTGAAGAAGCCCACGTTTATTTCAATTCTTCTCTTTCGACATGAGTCGCTTGTTTGCATATTTTCCTGTTTTCTGTCGTGCTATTGCCCTGTCACCTGATGAAAATTTTAAAGTCAATATCACAGCACAGCTGTGCAAATTTTAGAAAAGTACATGCTATCGAGGTCTTCTCGCACGCACTGGTGGGTCACGACTCAAACTTCGTATATTTATTTCACCTCTCTTAGGACAAAGCGTTGGTGTTCAGTTTTTAACTTGGTGCAATGGGGAATCTCGATTTCATGCGGGCATCGTAAAATATTTCTCTTCATAATTCATATATATTTTTAACCCAGTTTCATAATTCGCGGTATTAAATGCACATTAATAGAATAATGGGTGCGGACTTTGCTAGGTGTCGCATACTTTTATATTTCTTTATAAATGGATATTGATACGACCCTACTAGAATAATCTCAAGATTTTCTTAAAAAAAAAAAAAAAAAAAAAAAAAAATTTAAGTTATTTGGTCATTATATTAAGCATACAAACTTAAGATTTTCTTGAGAATATAAAATGAAGGTAATCTATAGAAAATCTTAAGATTAGAATCTGAAAATTGTCTTGAGAATGCAGGCTTATGTGGGCCAAATGACTTAAGATATTCTGAAGAATTATAGAAATTGGATACAATGAAATATTCTTAAGATATTGTGAAGAATTATAGAAATTGGATACATTGAAATATTCTTAAGGTATTGTGAAGAATTATAGAAATTTGGAATTATGGAAAAATGTTTTATTTTTTTCCCCTGGAAAACATTTAAAACTGCTTTTTTTGCTACTGAAATCTTTATTAAAAATTATCTGTTATCTATATTGACAGTTGACTATTTTGGAAAATGGTCTGGTTCAATATTTACACAGGTTGACTTAATTCTGGTTTCGGCAAGGGCTGCGAAATTAAGAAGTTTGAAAAACCCAAGAAAAGTTTGGTTTAAAAACTTGTATTTTCGTGACCTTTATATTTTTTTATTATTATTTGAATACTGGCATATAGCCCGTCATATGACGGGATCAGTAAAATTTTTAATTTTCCAAAATTGTAATGTACGCTATGAGGCAGGTAAAAAAAAAATGGTTGGTTTTTTGGCTGAGAATTATCTTGCAACCAAAAATAATCGATGATTCAATTTAAAATTATTACATATGTACCTAATCTATTATTTAAGCTAAATATAAAAGAAAATTATTTACGTAATATCTAAGTTCAATGATAAACGTATGAAAATAAGGCATAATTTAAATAATTTAATATAAGAAATGATTCAATGAGATGGTTAAAGGAATGACGTCATAATGCTAGAAAAATGTCATTTTTACCTATTTATTAGGGATAAAATGATAAATTTAATCGCCTGCTCTTAACCGGGGAAAATAGGAGTTGAAATAATGGCCTTAAAAGTTCGAAAAGAGGGGAAGGGGTGGATTTCGAACGTTTTAAAGAAGGCAGTATTTTTCGCTGTGATATGAAGCCTATTTATACCAATTTATTTTAGAATCGGATCTATAGTTTAGGAGAAGATAAACATTACTCTCTTTGAATTTTGCTAACTATGTGCCTCTATCCATTCCAGGTCCAACCGCTTCATAAAATCGAGGACAGACGTACAGATAATTTAGGCTATTATTATATAGGGGATACCCCTTTCGGTTAATATTATGGTTTACAATAGTTATAAAGTAATTTTCAAAGCCAAAACAAAAGAGATTTTTAGGTGTTTATAATAT
>JAGEOH010000966.1:0-2500 GCA_032207245.1 Pardosa pseudoannulata | reverse complement strand
ATATTGTATGTTCAATAGATTTATATGTATCTGTTTCAAAATTTCAGGGTTCCGAAAAGCTTACACCTCTAAACCAATGAGCAATGTTGACCTTTATAACATGATGTGTTTTGCTCTTCATATCCATCCATTGCCTAATAACGGATCGATGGAAATACTTAAAGAAGTTCTTGATGGTCAAGACGAATTTCATTTGGTTTCCAATACTTCAAATCTGTTGACTCATAGAATAAACTTCTTTCTTTATATTATTTTATGTTATTTTAATTTATTCTTTTATTTTAATTCAAAATATCGTTAAAAGTGTGTGAAATTTTTTTCAATAAAGTTTTAAAAAACTCAAATCATAATACTATGGTGTTATTGTTTCTTGCATTGTCGTTTTCGGTTTTTTTTTCTTCATACACTTCGAAAGCGGAATGAAACAGTCACAAACCAAGCTTTTCAAAATTGTTCTTTTACTGTTTGTAGTGTAAGGATTCAAATAAGGGATGTACAATGATTTCCCATTTATGCGACCGCTGTCAAGAGACCGAAGAAAAAGTCGTGTAAGTGAAAAAGGGTCACAATTGAGAGATCACGTATAGAGAAAGTGCATGTTTGTAAAGAAATATGAGTGCTGACTACAACTCAACTTTTCGTTGGCAAAACATTGTTTTCATTGTATCTTATGAGCTTCGATATGGATCATGTACAATAAAACTAAATTTTATTTAAGGGAAGGAAACATTAGAAACTGGCCAAGCAATTCAAAATAACCATTACAAAACTATATATTTCTAAAAAAAATTAAACACTTTACACAGTACTATTAAGTATCATAATCGAAGTATAACTACTTTGATTATGTTAACAAGCACAATTAACTATTACATAAATAAGAGTCTAATAAAAAAGAACAAATCCTGATCATTTTAAGGAGAAAAAATAATTACATTTATAAGTACAGTACTTCTTACAAGATCATAGAAAATACATTAAAAATATGAAAAAAATAACTTAGTAATAAAAAAATTCTTAGAGCATAATAATTTTACACAATCTATTACATTACAGTAAGGCTAACGTTTTATTACTATGAAAACGTTCGCCCCAAAATTCTCGAAGAACTTGGAGTCCACTCTTGCCTTTTCAAAGCTTTTATCCAAAGCATTCGTAATGTAGGATCTTTGGAAAAGCAATAAAATCCAATATTTTCATCTTTTTTGGATCATCTAGTACAGCCATACGTACAAGAGCTTATTACCAATTCCAAATAATTGACACAAATAAAACCCCAATAACAAGCACAATCCGTAGGAAATTCAAATGTTTTACCAACGAGGGAGTTGAGCTGCAATTTTTGCTGCAACTGACGTCATGCGCACATTTTCTATTTTAACGAAGTTTCTTGAAACTCGTTAAAGTTACAGTTGGGCTATGTGTCATATCCATATCATGGCTCCTACTCTTGCAATCATCTAAACCACTAGATTATCTAATGACGTCACTAGAAGTGCATTTCGACACGTTGGGTTATGTCGAAGATGAGAGCTTTTACTACTCTGGAGGGGATTTTCTTCATAATAACGTAACTAGTCGAAATAATCGACTATTCCGATAGTTTAGATTTCCTGTGAGCAGCAGCCCATATGTTAAACTAGCACAATATTTTAAAATGTAATTTAAAGGTAAAAAATTTAATACACTTTGATTAAAAATGTGAAAAAAAAAACTTTTACACACAGATTTAAATATATATCTACGTACATACATACGTAAAATTTAAATACCAATCACTGTCTCATTCATCACGAAATCTCCCGATTCGCTGAACGGACTGTAATGAAATTTTGCAGACTTACTTATTTTACCACGTAGAAACGGTTTTTCAAAAATTTCGTTGTAAAGGGTAATAATGGAGTGCGGTAAAGTTAAATTATAATACATCTCTAAATCTCCAGATTCATTGAACCGATTGAAATAAAATATTTCGCACTTACTTATTTCAATGGTTTTTCGAAATTTCATTCCTAAGGGGTTATAGAGGTGGGGGAGGGGGTAAATTACAATATTTGGTTATCTATTTATATAAAATCCAAATGCCACACACTGACTCACTCATCACGAAAACTCCGGATCCACTGAATCCATTGCAACGAAATCTTGCCTACTTACATACACTCATGACCATAAATTAAGGATAATGAAGTTCAGGCAATGAAAGAGACAAAAGCAAAACAAATTCGAGTTATTTGTAAAGTCTATTTATTATACAAAAGGTAAAGAGCAAAAAAGATGCTATATGTTTGACATAATTAATAAAAATTGCGATTTTTACTCCCTGGAGCAAATTTCAAAAAAGAACCTATTTACAGAAAACAGTATAACATGGTTAGTATGATGGTTAATACGGAGTATGTCTCCCGGACGATGCAATACAAGCGTTAAAACGCCTACGCATGCTGAGTATCAGATTATCAATCTGATCTTGGGGAAAATTACACCACTCATCAAGCAA
>JAGEOH010000965.1:12500-20000 GCA_032207245.1 Pardosa pseudoannulata | reverse complement strand
CTTTCCATGCCATAGTCTGCGAGTTCGAATCCTACTGTTGGGAATAACAGCTCCTTATTGGTTTGAAACCTCTCAAAATTTTGGGCTTCATCACCACGCAGGATAGTTGAATGGTAGGATACTGGCTTTCCATGCCAGATTCTGCGGATTCGAATCCTGCTGTTGGCAAGAACGCAGTTCGGAATCGTTTGTAAACTGTAGATCTTGCATCCCTTTTACCTCCTCTAGTAAAAAAAAAGTAGATCGAAGCGCATAGTGTTTGGGTTTGAGTTTGAACCAAGCCAAACGGATATTTTATCTACATCTACTATTAATCACATCAGAGTATGACGTGAATTATTTTGCGGAAATGTTATAGTGCTCTTCATAGAATGAAATCTGGGGTTTTAATTCCTCATTCTCCAAAAATTCCACTGCGAAATTCGTTTCTTGGTGACCCACAGTTTTCGAAGCTGGAGATGAGAAGATGGGTTGAAAGAACGAGGCGATAATTTTTCCTTCTCTCCCTCTGCATCTTCTGTGTCGCCGTTTGGGGCAAAAGGGGGCGACGACGTTTCCTTTTCCATGGCCTCGTTTCGTCGGGAGAAAGGATCGAAACCTGTTCGCCAAGAAGCGGTTTTTCTCTCACGCGACCCCATTTTTCTCGCCGATTTTTCCTTTCGTCAACCGGCCGCAAACTTGGACCGAGTGAAACGAGTTTTGGATGGAAACGCTTGGAACCTCCCCGATGTTGCACATATTGCGAGAAAAGGATTTTTGGGGCCATTTGGGAAACGAGAAACGAGGAGATTTATCATGTTTGGTGACATAAAATTCCAACTGGGAACTAGAAATTGCAGCATCGGACAAGTGATAAATATACAAATGTAAAAATAATATAATAAATAAAAATATAAAAAACATCATCACGTAAGGTCGAAAAAAAAATGTCATCACCACGATGAAACCGAAAGTTTCCAAATGCAAAGCAAATCCATAACATCAGTTATAGACATCTACATTAATCTTCCGTTGATATAAAGCTAAGTAAACGTCTACTGTAAATTAAGGCTACATTAGACATTCAACTGGACGAAATTCTCTTTAAAATTTCGTTTACGTACAGATATATATCATAAATCAATATAATTTTCTTTTCCCATTGAGGTACTTATATGCGTATAGGGTAGGACTTATTATAAAGTATTTAAATGTTAAAATATTTATATTTTTCTGTTGGTAATGTAACTAATTTGATTGACTTTTCTTTTAGGTAAGTTCACCATCTCTCTTCTTTGAAATTGTTTGTGCCCAAAAACCTATTGTATCTTCTGTGGACCGTTTATGGTAGTCATTTCACCACCTGGTTTGGCCTTTTTTGGTCAATTAATGAAAAATATTAACCGTATCGGAATTCTTTAAGAGTACAACATTGGATGTAAATATTGCAATATTATTTTGGATATACACGATATACTTTATCAGGTAAGAATAATTTTTTACCTTTTATTTTTAAGTCAAGAATATTTGCAGCCGTTAGGAATAAGATTATATAAGATTGTATAAAGTCAGAATACAGATTATGTCATCCTAATAAATCCTAATAATGAAATAAATACCTAAAACTTGATATATTTGATAAGCATGGGGTGAAATTTAAGTATCCTAGTACTCGTCTAAGGAATGTTAATAACCCAGTCATTCAGTAGTATTTGAGTTTTATAGATATTATGTAGTGAGATGTAAATCTATGAATATTTTTTTAGTGGATAAATTTATAATAGTATCGTAAATATGACAAATCAAATAGAAATAATAGTATATAGTTTTAATTTTTTCGAATTATGTTATATATAAACTTTTTTATATTATAAAAAAAAATGAAAAGAGTAATCATAAAATTAATAATGTTTTACAGTGTAGTAACGTTCAAAGCATTTTCATCTATGAAGAGGTACACGGTAAAACAAGTACTCGTACGTGACCCGCGCTCAAGTATTAATCTTCAGAAAACGTACTAGTACGTGTCCCGCATACAATGTGTTAATATTGTTTCATACAGTTTTTATCTTGAATTATAATTATATTTGTGATTTAGGAACATTCGTATACAGCATTGAAAAGTATTTCATATATGTTAGTAAATAAGGAATATCGTGTTAGAGTATAGAAAATCTGTTTAACTAATTTATTTACATGATAAGGTCTTTTTGTGATCAATGTAAAGTACTCAATATCCAATGTAGTTGTTTCACCACGTGAGTTAGAACTCATAGGTAAATATTTTATAATATATTTGTGTGATACTAATTAGAGCTGAAAATATAGAAAAAATACGTTTTGGAAATTTTTTTAAAAAATTATTGTATTTTTTCAACCATGTTCATTCCGTAACTGCATTTATTTCTGTAACTTACAAACGCTGCTATGATTCAAACTGTTAGCGGTTTGTAAATTTAAAAGCTTTTCAGCTTATGTAGGCGAATCTTTCGGTTTGAATGGGAAAGATAAAAGGAAAGATGTTCATAATTATCTTATGCTTTGATTCACTGGTGCCGAATTTCTTGCAAAAAATTAGGCGTAAAAGCGCATTCCCGCCCACTTTATAAAGTAAAGAGCTAGTGAACATACGCAAACATACAAAAATCTCCCACACACGTCTCAATTATTTAAAAGGTGACACACGTGTGATGCACGTGCCTTTGTGCAAACGCTTTCCTAACGGGAAAAACTGCTGTATTTATTCCGATGGTTTCTTTTCTAGTCACTAGCAGCTAAAGGCGTTGCTTTTGAACTGGGGACATTATTTGAGTTGGGTAAGGAATCGATTCACTGGTGAATTGATCTGGAAAGTTACGTGGTGTTTTACTGTTTATGTGCAAGACGAGTGTAACCTCACTAGTTCCGTAATATCTCCCAAGAGATGACATTTAACAACCCACGTCGGCCTGGATACCCTGATGTGTTTAAGGCATCCGTCAGGCGAGTTGGTTGGTTGGTTTGTAACGGTATGGTCTATAATTTTATTACACTGCTGTTGATCGATACTTACTGCTAATGACACCGATACTTAATGCTTAAAGCCAGATTCGAACGTCTATGAATATCCATACCAGTAATGGGATTCACACACATGACCCCCATTACCGAAGAGCAGCGTCCTACCCAGTCAACCATCGTTCATCATCATGCCGTGCTGAAAAATACCCTTATTTGGATCATCCATAACAGTGTTTTTTTCTTCGTGATTCTATCCCTCCAGTTTATCTTAAATCCTCAGAGCTTTATATATATATATATATATATATATATATATATATATATATATATATATATATATATATATATATATATATATATATATATATATATATATATATATATATATATATATATATATATATATATATATATATATACATATATATATATATATATATATATATATATATGTATATATATATACATATATATATGCATATATGTATATATATATATATATATATGTATATATATTTATGTATATATATATATATATATATATATATATATAATATATATGTATATATGTATATATAAATATATATATATATATATATATATATATATATAATATATATATATATATAAATATATATATATATATATATATATATACATATATATATATAATATTTATACATATATGTATATATGTGTGTGTTTAAATATATATATATATATATATATATATATATGTGTGTGTGTGTGTGTAAGGCTCTGAAGTTTTCTATATTGATTATATTGATATATACACCTCTGAGGATTATATACATATCACCTAAACCCGGAATACGGCAAAATGGTAAGGATGCATTTCAGTACCGAATTCCGCTGCTTGCATGGAAGTTCGTAGCCGTTCGGAATTGTCTTTAAGTGGTAGGTCCTGGTCTTATTAGCACTAGTGTAGCAAAAATTTTGACCGTAGTGGTCCAAACCGAAGCAGAGCCAAAATTGAGCTTTTTGCAACCTTACTGAAACGAAAAAAAAATTGAGAAGTCATATATCTCCACTGAACCCCTTTTAATTTTTAGAGGTTAATACTTGGAAAACATTTTCTAATTTTACGCCTCTAGAGTTTAAAACGAATCACTATATGAAATTTAACCTCGTCTTTCTTGAGCAACATTGATCAGTTCAATGATTATGCCGTAGACTATTTGAAGAATTTATTTCAGTTAACGTTATTAACATATTTGTTTTTTTCTAATAACTATAATTCAGTATACAAATGACAATCACATAGATCGAGAATAAAGCTTTAAAAATCTCAGGCCTCATATTGGACTTTTTAAATTACTATAACAATATCAATAAGGCTTGTTTAATTACATTGTTTCTCAATAGGAAAACTGATAAATATTAAGCCGTTAGAAATTTTTTATGTCTTATAATCAGGAGTTAAACTTACTCCAAAACAGTTGAACAAGAAAGTCAGAATTGCAATGGAAATTGCCTTTTTCCCTCGGGGCATTTTCTGATGGCATAAATCAGCACACCTGCTAGCTTTCAATTAATTTACATCTCTCTGCATCATTCGTTGAACTTTTGACGCCCGCGAATGCTGTTGTAGATAGAGAAAAAAAATGAAATAAATAAACAAACAAACAGACGAAATAGCACGCGCTCCAAATACTTCCCTCTCTGTCGGTTTCTATCTGCAAAAAACCTGCATTCGATCTCTAGCCTCGGTAGAATACTTTGGCTGCCCAACACATAATGCTTCATCTAAGTATTCGGAACGAACCAAATCTGGAACGACTCTGATAGTAAAAAACACTTGGGATAAATCAGCCTTAGTTTCCTCGAGTTTGACAGAAACCTGCATCTAGATCCGGTAGATTTGTGAAGAACGATTAATAAATGGTTTCTTTGGGCTATAACACCTAGCTACGGTGTTTTCTAGCTACTTTATTGCAGATTACCTAGATGAATAAGTAATTCAAATATTACTGCGATTGTCTCTCAGTGAATCATAGTTATTTCTAGGTAAATTTTATATCTAACTTACACAATTCCTACGTTTTTTTAGGTTTCTAAGATTAATGGCTCCTATTTCCGTAATGGTTAAGTCCGTGAGTTTTAAAAAACGATTAATAATGGCTTCTTTCCGCTACGGCAATGCTTTGAGCAAATAAAATATAACGCAGGTGACATAGATGAAAAATGTATTGAAATTTTGCCTTTATCTTTTCATGAATCTTAGTAATTTCTAGGTAAATATTATTTCGAACACAATTCCTGTGTTAGATATTAAATCAAAAGTTTTTTGGGTTTCTAAGAGTATGGCTCCTAATTCTACAATGATGAATAATTCCCTGGTTCCTAAGTTTTAGAGAACGATTAATAATGGCACCTGTGGGCTAAGATACAGGCTTGGAGCAAATTAAATGTATCACAAGAAATGCAGATGAATAACGAATTCAAATATTTCTATTGTCGATCAGTAAAATCCTCGTAATGTCTATGAAAATTTCATATCTATGATATTTTCATATCGTACCACAATTTCTAAGTATTCACTATTTCTAAGATTAATGATTCCTAAGTCCTTTATGGTAAGTAATTCTCATGTTCTTAAGTTTTAAAGAACGAGTAATATAATGGTTCCTTTGGGCTACAACACAGGCTTGGAGCAAATAAAATGTATCGCAAGAAATGTAGATGAATAACGAATTCAAATATTCCGATTGTCGTTCAGTGAAATCTTCGTAATTTCTAGGTAAATTTTATATCTAACACACTAAGTTTTCGTCATTTCTAAGATTAATGGCTCCTAATTCCTTTATGATAAATAATTCTCACGTTCCTAAGTTTTAAAGAACGATTAATATAATGGCTCCTTTCGGCTACGGCACAGGTTCGGAACACATTAAATGTATTCCAAGAAGCTTAGATGAATAACGAATTCAAATATTGCGATTGTCGATCAGTGAAGGTAAATTTTATATTTACTAACACAATTCCTAAGTTTTCGTTATTTTCAAGATTAATGGCTCCTTAATGGTAAATAATTCTCATGTTACTAAGTTTTAAAGAACGATTAATAATGGCACCTGTGGGCTAAGACACAGGCTTGGAGCAAATAAAATGTATCGCAAGAAATGTAGATGAATAACGAATTCAAATATTGCTATTGTCGTTCAATGAAATCTTACTAATTTCTAAGTAAATTTTATATCTAATTAACCCAACTCTTAAGTTTTTGTTATTTCTAAGATTAATGACTTCTAATTCCTTTGTGGTAAATAATTTTCATGTTCTTAAGTTTTAAATAACGATTAATAATGGCACCTTTGAACTACGACACAGGATTGGAGAAAATAAAATGTATCGCAAATAGCATAGATGAATAGCTAATTCAAATATTACGATTACCTTTCACTAAATTTTTGTAATGTTTTGATAAATTTTAATTATATAATCAATGAAATTCCAAAGTTTTAATAATTTCGAAGATTGATAGTTTCTAATTCAGTAATTGTTAATAAGCAAGATGATATTATAAATACAAACAAGAAGGTGGCAATCTTTTTATAAAATTCGACTTAATATCTAAATATTCAGAAATTATTTTTAAACATTTATAAATACCTGAAGAATTTTATTTTGAATTTTTGGAAGGAACTTGAAACTGTATCTCTCTGAAATAAGATATTACATTTAGTTATATACATGTTAAATTCTGGAGAACTATTTTTTTTCCTTTTCAGAAACATTTAACGCTTTATTGAAGTTTTCTTAAAAGTCATTTTTATATCATTTTAATCTACTTTATGCACTAAGATATTTAACTTTCGTTAAAAGATTTAAACAAGGAATTCTTTTTTCACAAAATCAGTTGCACATGTATTAAAAAAGTATCTTTAGATTATTTCTTTGTAATTTTTTTCCTGTTTTTAAATCTGGAAAACAGATATTAAATGTTATCGTTTGATATTTTCTTTTCAAACAATCGAAAAGCTATCAATTGTTAAACTTTATAAAAGATCTTTCTAAAGCCACTGTCGATGCTAGGAAACCTATATTTAAAAAGATATATTTTTTAACTTCCCTTTAGGGTGAATTTATTTATGTTTCAAAACAAATTGGATCTGAAAATACTTTCCGTTCTTCTTTGTTGTTTTTATTCTTGAATCTTTCGATCTGATGAAGTCAAAGTTTGATGTGACTTGTGTCCCGTGTTCATTCGCTCTATCGTTTATTTTATTTATCTTAGTTTTTTTCATATTTCTATCTTTTTTTCAACTTATCTGTCATAGTTGAGCTTAAATTTGACCTTTCTTCACGGTTATGTTGTCGAACGATGGCCGAATGGTAGAGCGCTGCTCTTCGGAACCGGAGTGCGCGGGTTCGAATCCCGCTGTTGGCATGGATGTTCGTAGCCGTTCGGAATCGGCTTTAAACTGTAGGTCCCGGTCTCATTAGCCCTCGTGTGCAAAACAGTAGACCGTAGCGCTCCCAACCAAACCAAACCAGTCA
>JAGEOH010000965.1:0-7500 GCA_032207245.1 Pardosa pseudoannulata | reverse complement strand
TATGTTTAAACTCGAAGCTTTTATTATTTTTATTTTTTTTTCTTTTTTCACATTTTTAAAAGTGTTTTATTTTAATTTATAAGCTACCTCGTCGAGGCTATAGAGTTATAGAATTATTGAAGCAGAAAACCGCTGTAATACAAGTATTACACTAGAAATTAACAAAACAATAACAATTCCACCTACGACAAAAGAGCAAATAAGATCAGGAAGTACTTCTCATGAAAATGACCATAGGTTCTTTTTTAGCAATACTATAAACAAAGAAAAATAATATTTTAAAAACACATACAAAATTCAGAGCAAAAACAAAGTGTTTAAACTTCCCAGCATAAAAAAACAGCACAAGAAATAAAACCAAACTTAGATATTAATGCCAAGATTCAAAAATTTAATAACTTAAACTTCATAATTTATATAAAACCCTGCTTAGACGATGAAGAATAAATCAGGCTACTAATTTTGACAGTTTTTTTATTTACTTGGAAAATAACTTCGTATTTTTAAAAGTGCATTAATTACAGTAGTTTCGGGAATCAATTGGTAACTGTTAAGCTCTATGGCAGATTGGAAGTTTGGAATACCTCCAACCTTGAACCTCGGAAAATTCTTTTTAACGTGGTCTCATACAATCCGGATATTTCAAACGGCAATCTTTTGGAATTTGAACATTATTTTTAAGATTTGGAAACTTTTTCTTTCAAATCTTCCTTAGCTCAAAGTTTTATTCCATGTATCATCATTTTACAATACAGGGGCCCACATACCTTCTTTCCATCGACCATCGAATTTTCTCTCGGCGGCCCTGCCTCCTGTATCGATATCGAACAGGACATGCAAGTCATGCGACGTAATTGGGAAAGAGAGAGGCTCCTGAGCGTAATATAGTGATCCATCTATCGGATCGGTGATTACTTGAACAAGCGTGGCTAATACCTGACTTTGCCTGCATCTATGGGTCGTAAATCTTAAGACTGAGTGACAGCGCGTTGATCTACAAAACTCGATGATAGGGGATCATCTCTTGGCGTAATTCCGTACGTCTTGTGCCTCTGATGATGGTTATTTGGCATTATGATGCCGTTTTAACTGCTTGTATCGAACAACATAATCAGTTCTTGTTGTTTGAACATCCAATGAGTCGTGCAATAGTCGTCAACAAGCGACTGAAAACTTGGTCAGCGTCACCTCGCGGTGCCGACTGCAAAGTTCCTAAGCAAATCTTTTCAATATTGCCTGGGGGAGAAGACATGTTGTAGAAAAAAGCAACAAGTAATCAGAACAGATGGTTATGGATATTTTAGACATTAAGTAGAGACATTTTTGGGGGCGGATTTATAGATTTTATGAATGTCTATCTACTTCTAACATTATACCCCCTCTTTTGACACCATATCATGTGCGATCTTCAGATATCATAATGAAAATATGTGGAAGGTAATTCCAAAACAGAGTACTTCATTATTGCCTGGGGGTGAACGTATGTTATGGAGGAAAACAATGATCATAACAAATGATTATGGATCTTTAAATCAAATGATATGGAATCTTTTTAAATAAATGGGAAAAAATATAAATCCGCAAAAGATTCGACTGCTGCTAATCCCTATTACGTAATGCCATATGTTTTAGTAGCCTTTTCATTAATCGAAGATCGATCGGATGCTAATCTCACCTACTATCAGAAATACAGCCTCTGATTTTATATAGATATTTAAATAATTTTATATCTATATTATATTTATTACTTTTTACTAATTGGCATCACTATACAAAAGGAAAATGCTTTATATATGTAATCTAGTTACTGCTCTATGTCTATTCTGTGTAGTGTGATCGTCTGGTGCATCGTTTCCAAACATTTTTTGCTCATGTACCACTTGATTGTACATCACGTAAATTGCACCATTTTGTAAAAATGATCATATTTCGTGAATTTTGTTATTGAGAGTGTATTTATTTATTTGCGTTATACATTTTATAGGGTGTCCATGAATACATATCGCATAATGAGATAAATTGTATTGAAACACGATTAAACATCATGTCGAATTATAGACTCGCTGTAATTATAAACACACACACACATATACACATATTCATATGTGTGTATATGTGTGTGTGAGCGCATGTGTTTGTTCAAAGTTTCATATCTATCCACTATTTTCTCAAATTTCATTTTAGCGCATAATTATGAAATAAACAAGGCTTTGTTTAACATTACATTAAACAAAGACTATGCAATCACAAGCAATAACCTGTCACTTGTAAGCCGCGTGGTGAAATGAATGAAAGTGCAGCGAACAGTGGTGGCGGCATCTGAAGTTATGATGGCTAACGGCTAAATTTAAAGGCCCATCCACACTATGGTCCACCATAAGCCATTACCATTGCCTGGAGGGGATATGGCTTATCGAGGTCAACGATGGCAGACTATAAAATTGCCTTGGTGGAGGATGGCTTTGGAAGCTGTTTTTCTCCAATGTAGCCTCCACACTATGGCCAGTTGTTCACCACTTCCTGATGGTGACCTCGAACGATGGTTCACGGGTTGCATCCACACGCTGGGCCACTGAATGAGCTAAGCGCATTGATTCATTCATAGGGTCTAATGCGCACTTAAGTTGCGAATCTGGCTGCCTTTGACCTTTGGAGAAAAACAGCTTCCGAAGCCATCGTCCGCCAAGGCTATTTTATCGTCTGCCGCCATCGACCACGATAAGCCAAAGCCCCTCCAGACGGTGGTGATGACTTGCAGTGGACCATAGTGTAGAGGCGCCTAACAGATCAAAGACAGCCAGCATGCGCTACCAAAATGCGCAGTAGACTCTATGGACGCATCCACTCTGCTTATTCAGTGGCCTACTGTGTGGGTGCAACTCTTTAACCATCGTCCAAGTTCGCCATCAGGACCAGTACTGAAGTGGTGAACAATTATCCATAGTGTGGAGACCACATAACGGCTAAATTTAATGGTCCCTCCACACTATAGTCCACTGCAAGCCATTAGCACCGTCTGGAGGGGGTATGGCTAATCGAGGTCGACAATGGCAGACTATAAAATGGCCTTGGCAGAGAATGGCTAGGAAAGTGGTTTTTCTCCAAACATCGAATGCAGCCAGCATGCGTTGCCAAATTGCGTAGTAAACTATATGAACGTATCCATGCGCTCTGCCGATTGAGAGGCCCAGTGTGCGGAGGAAACCCTTGAACCATCGTTCAAGGTCACCATGAGTACCAGTACTGGAGTGGTGAAGAATCGGCCATACTGTCGAAGCCACATAAAAGTGGACTCCAAAAACGAAACGATGTCGATTGTCGGATTTTTGATCATCGATTGTACATATTAAAAACTTTATTGTATAATATTATTAATTAAAACAATCTTTATAAGTTATAGGTACAAACGTTTCTATATTTTTTATTTAATTTTTTATTTTTTATGTTCGTCATTATTGATTATTTTTCACTCCTCACCAGCCACAGGTTGGTAAACGCTAACCCCGTCATGAAACAAATAGATGTGTTTTTAGTAGATTCGCTTTTCCTCTTCAGTTTTGGCCTCTACCCTTACTTGACGATGCGTAATATCGGGTAGTTCTTATGCTCGAATTGTGAAACCTACCGTGCTGCGGTATAACACATTCAGCACGTGTTTTCTTTGATTTCTTTGGCGAGAAATGCTAATTATCGCGCGGGAACAGGAATCGTGTTTGAGTTGGAGGCGTCGTTCCCTCAGCTATCGAACAAGGTGGCCTTGACCTGGATCGGTGGCCGTTTAATGAAACGGATGCTTCGGCCACACTGGACTCGAAATAGGTTGAATATATTGTGTTTATTTTCCCCGACGTATCACTTCCTCTCGTCCCTGTCTGGCTTTAGGCCAAGCATCGATTTTCTCGAAAAATAGGATAATGGTTCAGTTAGGGTTTTCCACGTAAAACCGCAAAATTCTGAATCCAATCGTCGAATTAATAGGGAGATTCCCAGGTCATGGAACGGACATACACGAAAACATTAGTGCTTGTCATTATATTAAGAGTCACGATTTAGCTTTGTAAAAGTTGCTTCTTCTTTCAAATCCAATTTGATTGCTGCAGTTTTCCATTGTTAAATTATCTCGAGTTAACATAGAAATAATTCCCGCTGTAATATAAATGAAACTGTGGTTTCAAGCTTTCATGCAAATAAATCGTATTCGAGCAAAGCACTCAGAGCTCTCGTAAGCGTGAGTAAAGAGTAAGTGTGATAACTTCTTTAGCTTGATATGCCCGTGATAAGCGTTTATTGTCGAAGGCCTGACCATCATAAAAAGCTCCAATGCTTTTCTAAACGATATCCAAATAGTTTGAACGTTTCTCTTCGGTGTAGGAATTCGTGGTTCGAATCTCACTGTGATATGGATGTTCATGGCCATTCGAAATCGGCTTTAAGCAGTAGGTCCCGGTTTTCTTAGCCCTCGTGTAGGGAAACAATAGACCATAGAGCTTCAGACCAAAACAAACCGATGCTTGCAATGGAAGTAGATTTCAGCCGAGGGACCGCACTATATGTATGCGTGATTTATATATATCCTGATATAATTTGATGCTGGCATCAATGTTTGTAGCCATTCGGAATCGGCTTTATTCAGTAGGTTCCAATCTCATTGGTCCTCGTGTAGCGAAACAATAGACCGTAGGGCTGCAAATCAAACCAAACTGATATTTGCAATAGAAGTACATTTGGGGGATTCTACTGTATATTTAATAAGGAAATTAGACCCTATTACTTGAAAGGCCCGAGCTTACTGGCAAAGAGAATTCCTAAGTAATTTGCAGTCGTGTAGCCATTAACTCTAAATTTACTAAACCAGTCAAAATGACTAGTTTTGCAATTGCAATTCAATGTATGTTTAAATTTCTGATAAATATAGTGTTAAAGATAATCCAACGTTGTGGAAGTTTAAATTTATCGAAGATTTAAAAGCATGGATAACAGCGACCATCTGAACAAAACAATAGCTTTACAAGGAACATTTGTCACTAATTTTCGCACCCCAGATCGAGAGTTCACGTTGCTTTCCCCCAAGAGACTACAAATTATTCACCTTTTTTGGGGAATCAAGAGTAAACCTTGTTTATTTAAGTTAGCAAGAAAATCACAGAGGCAGCCATTTAGTTATTGGAGAAGCGAAACTTATCCTGCGACAGTTGAAAAATGTGACGAGGAAAGTAAATTAGCATTTAAGCCAGAGTTAGTTTTGAGGAACTGGTAAAAAAATTTAAGTTGGCAAACACTGCTTTAAATTTGATATTTTACGGTTGGGAAATTGGGTTTTACAAAATGGGACTGGGAAAAAGGGAGAGTTTTAGAGAGATATTTTGGTGTAATAATTCGAAGTCCACATCCACACTCAGATTCTACATCCTATGTCCGACCCAATAATAATAAAAAAAACTAATTTAAAGAAGACTATATGATTGATGTATTCATATGATACGAATAAAGACAAAAGTTTTCAAGAAATCTGTTCATTGCCTTTATGCGTGTCATCAAAGATACCGTGTATCTGATGCCGATATTGTATCAAATTTGAATGCTTCAACACACCGAGACGTTAAGCGCAGTGAATGAATACAACAAAATATAAAGCAAACGTCATAAAACTTTTTTCCTTTGGTTCAGTACAGTAGTTTTCTAACAAAAAAAAAATTCCAGACTGACCAAGGAAGAATAAAATTGAAAAGGAAAATGTAATCTATCAGCAACTGACAGCAGTTTTCAATTATTATATTAGAGTATCGTTGAAATGGAAGCCCTGGAAATGCAAAATTATAAGAACATTTACGATATACTGCATAAGAAATAATAGTCAACTTGTACTATTCGTAAATTAACAACAGAAAAGTAATACATTTATAACTGCACATGATTAATTGCTGCAATAATAATCAATGAAGTAATCGAATAATATGTTTGCCAGTTGGAACGGTAATAAAAGATGCTTATAAAAATAAATTAATTTCAACGATGATAGATTAAAAAAGAATACGATCATAAAATCATTTACAACACATTTATTTTCGATTCTTTCGTAACCCTATTCTCGTTTGGTTTTTCAAATCGCTAAGAATAATAAGTGTTGCCAAACACAAAAAGTAATTTTTTTTAAATTTACAAAATAATAATATCCACAATTACTGAAACATTTTATTTACATTTCAATTAATTTTGATTAAATTATGATTTAAATTAATTGCTTCTAAATTAAATGTACTATTACATGTTTACTTCAATTAGTTCGATATTTGTTTCAATTATATAAACTGCAAGATTTCGGTCAGGAACCACGCTTTGTCCATTAGTCTTATAAATCACTTAGTTGTCAGCTGAAGGTCGACAGATCTGAATGCAGAATTAAGACCTTTTGTTTACCAGTACGTGGAATTAAGAAGACAACAAATTCGAAACCAAAACAAACGATCCGAAACGCGTTCGCAATTTGATTTCCGGTCACAATGGAGACGCGATTATTCCCCGATTCGGGTTATGAATGAGGAAAACGCAGAATTCGGATAACGAACCATTTGAGGATTGGCAGCGAGAGTCCCCGAGGGGGAAAATTCCGAAACGAAAACTTTTTTTTTTTAATCTGGAGCTCTGAACCATTTGTTAGAGCCACAGAGAAGACATATTTGTTTTGTTCTTTAAAAACAGTTTTTCGCTTCTAATTTATTAAGTTATACAAATTTTCTGTCCGAGATAATTTCTTCTGGTTTAAGCGACTTCCGCATAAATTCATTACAAAATTACCGCCGGTGGAATAAATAATGAAATCTATAATATTTTTTATTTACTTCTTGTTCGTTGAATAGTGGATATTCTAGATTTAAAGTATATTCTTTTTAAATTTTGTTAAAATGCAGGAAATCACTCGTAAACCCCCTATCATATGTCCAAAACTGAACAAGTAAATCAAATAAAACTCTGGACTTCCATAAGGAAAGCTGTTTAAAAAATAAAAAGTCCGGAGGTCGTAATTATTTCTAAGAGCCATAGAAGATAAGATTGTTTGATTTGATTTTGTGCTTTCGTTTCGGTTTTCGTTTCTAATTCATTAAGTAAGCATTTGTAGCCAGAAATAATTTCTGCAATTAGTTACTTCCGCGTGAATCCATTATAAAAATACAGCCTGAGGAATAAATAGTAAAATGTAAATTTTTATTACCTTTTTGTTCGCTTAATAGTACTAGTTTGAGATTACAATATACTCTTTCTAAAATTTATTGCAATCAACTAAATTATCATTCATAAATCCCTAATATAAAAGAATGAGAACAAAAATAAAATAAAGTACAGTAAGTCCAAAACTGAACTAGTAAATCAAATAGAAATCTAAAATTTCATAACGAAAGCTGTTTAAAAAATAAAAATCTGGAGCTCGGAATTATTTGTAAGAGCCATAGAGGATAAGATTGTTTAATTTGTCTCTGTTCTTTCGTTTCAGTTTTCGTTTCT
>JAGEOH010000964.1:17500-25000 GCA_032207245.1 Pardosa pseudoannulata | reverse complement strand
TTCACCAAACATAGAACGCCACAAATAAAATTTTAAAACACTTTAATGAAGTACAACTTAATAAATTTACATCGGCCCATCATCGAGACAAGCAATTCACACAACACTGCTCAGTAAGAACCCTTCTAGTAGTAGAAGTAAAAGTTCGTTTTAGTATAGTAGAAGTAGTAGTTAGTTACAGTCTAAAGAAAGTAGTAGTTCTTCACAAACCTTACTATTATGATTATAACTAGGGATACAACTGACGTTAATTTGTTACATCCGTAGTGAAAATCATAATAGACGAATAACGGATACCGGATATCTGGCTAGAATTACAGCCGGATATCCGGCAGGATGTCAGTATGTTTCGCACTTTTTGTTTTTAAATTTATTTTAAATATGTCAGCTTTATGTATTTTATTTTTGCAACCAAACTGTAGTATTTTTCTCACCTTTTATATTTTTTAATTAGTCAACTATTTGTACTATAATTTATTTTAAATTTTTTCTTTATTTTAAGTTTCAGTACTAAATATCTCAATTCGACATTATTTATAATTAGAAAAATCAAATCTAAATAAAAGTATTTTTAATAGTTCTTTACCTTCCTTTTTTAATGGTTCTTATAATTGTGTATAAAAAATTCCAAGAACATATTCCCACTTTTTTTTAAATTGTTTTCATTCTTCTATCCTCCAAAAAAGTAAGCTTTGTCTTTTGTAATTCTCAGATGCAAGAACACAGTTGAGACTGAAAAAAGAATGATTTATGATTTTTTGGAATGAAATGTATAAATAAACCTAATTTTTTCCATAAAAAAAGCTTTTTTTACATAATACTCCAAAATACTTATATGCATCGTTTCATATAGTATACTGTTTAACATTTTGCATTTTTTTATTATATTTATCTTATTTTTTGGTGTATAATTTTTGGTTGAATGTATTGTCGGATAATTGCAATATCCGGCTACTGCCAATTATCCGGTATTGTGTCCGGATATGCCGGATGCAGTATGTTCGCCGGATAACCATTGCATCCATAATTATAATTCCGTATAATTGACTACGTATAAAATGTATAAATACATACACCATATACTTATTTTCATTTATTAATATAAATATGTATATGCTCTCAAAAGTGCCAAAATGCATCCAAAAAGTTAGAACTGCACTCTTTTTCATCATTTGCTTATCGTTGACATAATTTCATTAAACCATTATTAATATCCTTTACCATTAAAAAAATTGTATTTTGTTTTTCTGTTTATTTTTTTTTTGTTATATTTATCTTATTTCTTGGTGTATAATTTTTGGTTGGATGTACTGTCGGATAATTGTAATATCCGGTATTGTGGCCGGATATGCTGGATGCAGTATGTTCGCCGGATAACCATTGCATCCATAATTATAACTCCGTATAATTGACTACGTATAAAGTGTATAAATACGTACACCACATACTTATTTTCATTTATTAATATAAATATGTATATGCTCTCAAAAGGGCCAAAATGCATCCAAAAAGTAACTTTTTGGATGTATTTTGGCACTTTTTTTCATTATTTGCTTATCGTTAGCATATAATTTCATCAAGGTCAAGGTAATTGGGTTTAACGAAGTACCTAGCGAAGGGTAAGGTCTTCACTTTAACCTCCGAACGTAAGCAGAACAAAACATAAATTTAGGACTCTAGGCAAAAAGTGATCCAAACAAAAACTTAATACACTCCAGCTCACAAGGAAGCTTAGGAGGTGAGGACGTTCTCATAAAAAATTATGAGTAACCAACGCGTTGTATAATTAGGGGATAATTAGACTGTAACCAATATAATTTCATTAAACCATTATTAGTATCCTTTACCATGAAAAAATTGTATTTTGTTTTTCTATTTGTTTTAAAATGCGATAAGAATGACAATGACACATAAGGACAGAGTCAACAACTCTTCTTTGTACAGAGATCGGCATCATAATCTTCCATGAGGTGGGTTTGATTGCGTTCGATGCCCGATTAAGAACCGGATGAGTTGGAGTAGTCAATCACCTGTCAGAGAGTCAAGGTGGAAGCCTGTTTGGTGTTCCCAGAATTAGATGGCCGGCTTACGTGCAGTGTGAGAAATGGGCGGATGTCAAAGGTCAAACGAATGCTGTATTTTTAAAAACTATCTTCGCTTCAACTTATTGGGCTTTCATTCAAGAAACTAGTAAACAATTATTAACACTTCGCGGCTGATGACACCTACGAGGGGCGTCATTGGCAAACCTTTCAGTATTTTCCCGTGACACCAAAGCAACTCCCCCTGTTTAATCCCAAATAATTCTACTTTAACATAATTCAGAGTTTTGTTATAATGGAGTTTGGCGATGTCATTTCTTTAAACTAATGTTCTCCTTTGTGCTTGCACTGTAATCCTTTCTGTATATTTACATTTAAATCCCATGCAATATCGATAAAATCAGTATTTGGAGTTGTAATCAACTCTATGAATTAGACGTGATACGGAAGAAAGCGATTCCGACAGTTATTCAAAATTGCACGTGAGGCACCTCTTATCTGGCACGCTCTTGTAATGGACTTATCAAGGAGCGTGAGTGGCACCACACGCCGTGAGCTGAAGGCCCCAGGAGGCAAAAGTGACTTTTGCAATGGTCTCATTTGTGTAGCGAAGCGCAAAACATACTAATCTCTACTTACAATGACAGATCACGTGAGGCAACTCTCACTCACGCGAACAGATTGCCGGGTTTTTAACGGCATTTCTGCTCCTTGTGGCGCAAGGACGGGTAGAAGCAAATCTCTAACACCAACATAAAATCTGTTCAAGGTAAATCTTTGCATCTATACTAGGTAAACCTAAAGTAGAGCAGGATGAACAGTTGTATTCTTTTAGCAATGACATAACTCACTGGTTTTATTATAGGCAGATAATATTGGTACATGAAACTGTAATGAGACTACTAATGTAGGATTTCCACTGCCTGATCTTGGATTGAAGCGTCGCCCCAGGAAAGAAAGGTATTTTTCCATCATCGGTTTTTCTGGTGATTCACTCTGCTAAGGTATCTGATCAGTACCTGAAATACCTCCAAAGCAGAATATGTGCGAAATAAACAGTCTGGTCTGAAATACCTCTCTGCTTTCGTAACGGGCTAGTGCGAGATTAATAAAAAGAGACATCTGTTCTGAAAATGGTTAGATTACGTAAGTTCTTCTTGCCAAGAGGGATGTTGCTGTACCGTGTTTCATCGAGAAAATTAAAAATCTTCTCGCCTTGAGTCATTGGAAATGCAACACAAATATGTCCATTATGGGCATTGGGTTTACCTACAAACAACTCTAACACACTTGGATGTGATTTCAATAAAAAATACCTGGTTAATATAGTTATGCACATTTTTAAATATCCTCATGGAATATTCGAATCATAATAAATAAAGTACCAAGCCCTACCACTCGGACTCCAGCTGAAATTTGAGACACGGCAGGAATACTCACACGTTCTACCTTAGTTGTAGAAGTCCATCTTAAGGGGGAGGAGACAAAAATAAGAAGAGACTGAAAGGTCTTGCTGTTCAAATAGATAAATGATCTAATGAAAACTGCAAAATCCATTAAATGGTTACATGGGAATTCATGATCTGAATTCTCGTTTGCATAGACATGAGAAACAACAGCCATATCTACCGGCCTCTTAAAAAAGGAAATAGGAGAAATATACATTTTTATTCTACAGAACAGTAATAAAACTGCACGCAGAATGTTATACTGGAAATTATCTCTGATATATCATTGTATTGGGCTTAGTAGCAGAGTGATATGAAAGAATTGCACAGTAGAATGGACAACATTTTAATTAAATGATCCCGGACAATTACATACAACACATTACGTACATTCCAAATACTACACTACAGAGTAACAAGTTATGCGCAGTACCATGCAAGGTGTGGCGCTCCAGTCGATTTGGGATAATCCACTTCACATAGAGGTTAGGGTAAATAACGAGGCATTGACAAAAAAGATAAAATACACGTATAACCTAACACATTCTTGTTCGGCTTATTTATTCCGATATGCCTTTTATTAAATCTCTTTGGTAAGAGAAATCGACCTGTCGAAAGGTGATATTTGAATAACCCTCAAAAGATCTTAGATTTAAGGTCCGAATAAGTTCTAGAAAAGATTTTAAATCTAAAAATATAAATTGAAACTGAAATTTAACTCGCATACAAGTTTAATAAAATCCAGAGAAGGCAATTCCGCCTGTGACGTGGGAAAGAAACAGGACCTATTTTTCCAGTACGGCACTAACTATTCTGTGATCTCTTTCGAAACTAATGGCTGTGGGGATGATCCTTAACCCGAGCGATGCTTCAGAAAGCAGAATCTCTTGTTTAACAAATTGCCCACCTGAAAGTTAGATACTGCACTGACCCTGACCGATGGAAATATGCTTTAACTATGCAAAATTTTGAATATTCTCTGTTGTGTTTAAGATTCACGGAGATACTCATCAGATTCAAACGAACTAAAGGATATGGGTCGCTCGTGTATCTATTTAGAGACAGGCCTTGACCCTAAACCGTTCTCTTTTTTTACGAAAAAAAACAGAATAACAGTTATTCTTAAAATTTGAGAATGACTATTCAACGAAATAACAAGTAAAAACCCTTCATAACGTCAATCTTTTATTTTACTGATACCTAAATACTAATGTATGAAATGATGCATGGCATCTTGTAATACGAGATCTAGCTAACCGTATATGGGTTATGGGATTATATAATTTAACAAATATAGTATTAGAAGTTAATAAGTCTCTACCCCCAACATAATTTATACATATGTGTACTGTTCAGGTATACATATATAAATATACATCGGAAGTAAATGGCACTATGTCACAAATTTAAAATTTTACAGAAGAGTTTAATAAATATTTCTTACAGATTTCTTTGAGTTGGGCCGTTTTTAGTGAAAACTCCTTATAGAAATATAAGAGCCGATCTTACCAAAGTCGTTTAACGGCTAACCATGATTAACCCATAGCGTCAACCAATGGTGGGACGGAATACTCCGTTTAAACAGAGATTAATCGCTATTAGCTGTTAAACTATTTTAGTGAGAACGGCCCTTGGTGGTAATAGAGGGTACATAGTGCCTGTAAACATACAAAAATAGTTGAAAAAGAAGTTTTTTGCCCAAATGGGAGCATTTACTTCAAAAACATAGTCGTAGTCATAGGGTTTTTTTTTTCTTCAGTTTGCTAAATTTCTCAGTTTGATTGACTGGAGGAAATTTATTCTCCTCCATTAAGTGATAAAATCCCATAATGGAGGAATAAATGATACACAAATATGCAAAAATATCAATTTTGCAAAAAAAAAATTGATGACTTTACCTCCGGTATACAGATATATTAGAGTACTAATCAAATAGATAAGTATTCGGCTATCAGTATCAATATTCTTGGAGACTAAGTTTAAATGCACTCAAATTTATTTATCTGATGGCAGAAGAAGGAACAAAATCTCGTATTTCATTCTTTATCTCAAACAACGTAGAGAGAAGTGAATGTGTTATTGTACTACTTTGAAAACGTGTTATAGTAAGAAATGTTACTTTTTCTTTAAAAATTTTTTTTACATAGAATCTAGTTTACAATTAAATTTCCATTAAAAACTTTACACATATTTTGAAATAATCTTTTCTTAGGAAAATTAAATTTAATTTTTTAAAGAAAATATCAGTATTACTGTAAACTTCTCAGATTGAATATTCCGTTGGAGATCAGGTTATCGTGCGAGCTTGCTTTTGTGAGAAATAACATGTTAAATACTTGAGGAATGAGATACTTAAAAAATGCACATTAAGTCTCGATTTCGAATTCCATTACACTTATTATATTTCACTAAAATTTATAACTGGTTAAAATATACCAGAGTAAATGTATGCATTCCGGCTTTAAGAGTACATATCAACCTTTAGCAATTTCAAATGGAATATTTTTTTCTTATTTTTCTATTAATCCTATCTTTTTCAATTATTGTACATACATGGTATTTTCAGCATATGTTCTCTATTCTCATTTAATTAGTTTTGCTAAATTTAATTTGTTTATAAAAAATAAGAACTTTTTTATTAAGTACAAAAGTGAGAGCTCGTTTCTAAACTTTTACAATTTTTCTAACACTCTCTGTGCAAAGTTACAACACAAAGTGAGTTTCATTAAAAACTTTTAAAATTTTTCTAACACTCTAGCGCAAAGTTACAATACAAAGTGAGTTTCATTGAAAACTTTTAAAATTTTTCTAACTATCTGTGTGCAAAGTTACAACACAAAGTGATAGCTTGTTTCAAAACTTTTAAAATATTTTTAACACTCTGAGCGCAAAGTTACGACACAAAGTAAGTTCCATTCAAAACTTTTAAAGTTTTTCTAACACTGTGTGCTCAAAAGTAAGTTTCATTAATAACTTTTTTTTGAAAACAATAATTATTAGTTATCATTCTCCACTTATTTAAAGTGTTAAAAAGCATCAAAAATCTTACACCAGGGAATTGAATTTTTGAAAATATAAAATTATGTTTCAAATTTTCATTCCAAGAGGATAAAATTCTATTTCAAATGTTAAAGATGATGTGTCCCTTTAAAAAGCAACCAATAGTAATAGCTAGGAAACACTGAATTGCTGATCATATATATGGGTTCAATGCTTTAAGATTTATAAGTCTTACGGCAAGTTGATAAGTCAAAGCCATATTTTGTCAGTTCTGAAAGTTGTCAGTCTGATAATGGAAGTACTTTTAACCTTTCGACTCAACTAGCAATAATCATATGCTATTTTCCTTTGTCCTTGAGGTACCAAACTGATGAAAATGTGTAACCTCAAGCATTTGCCTTAAAGTTCCGATTCCTGGAACCACAACAGCTTGAATCGAGATTGGGTTATTTGCCATTCATGGCCGTTCTAGCCTGACCGTCATTCATTACAGAATCATTTCCTCCATTGATCGCCCTTAGCACTATCAACTGGAAAAGTTATTAAAGGTGAAAAGAAGTAACTTTCCCGAACGAAATCGTCAGTGGGTTTTTTGTATGTCACCTTCGACTATAAACTGGACGACAAATGTGACGGAATGTGCTTACTTCAAATGAAGAGGAAGTGCCTTTGAGTTATTTCCATGGACCTTTCAGAAATAGGGTGAAACAAAAATAGTGCTCTTATCTGAAAATACAATTCACATATCGTGCTGCTTTTCTTTTATTAAAAAAACAGCCTGAAAACGAAACAGGAAACAGTGAAACCTAAATATTTCACTTCTGTGTCTCCCTCATTTTCTTCCCCCCTGTTTCTCAAAGTTGAATTGGGTTGAAAGTGACATTTATCGCATTTTGGCGATATTTTTAACTTTCCATTTCACAGAGAGACTATCAACTGGGCAATCGCATGCACACGTAAGAAGTTACAACAAAATAATCGTCTGGAACTTATCTTAAGCAGGACAAACA
>JAGEOH010000964.1:0-12500 GCA_032207245.1 Pardosa pseudoannulata | reverse complement strand
ACCACATTACTCTTGGAAGCAGACGCATAAACAATTGCTCATACTAGATAACAGAACTCCTAATATTAATAGACTTCTATTTTCTAGCCACTACTTTTACGCGGTGGCTGAAATAACATCTTTGTAAATAATAAATGAAGCATCACATTTATCAGAGCCAATTGCTATTGCTTGTTACAAGCTTTTACCCTGAAAACACGTTTGCTGTTATCGATTATTTATTAAGGCGTATGAGACTGTCAGTCACTGTAAGTCATCCACAGACGATTTAGCAGCAATAACAAAAAGCTTAAAATGTTCTTAACCCATTTTTAATCATTTAAAACTACACCATTTTTAATTATTTAAAAACATTGGGCCATTTTTATTCATTTTAAAACTTTTTCTTTTCCTCATTTCACTTTTTCCAAAGGTCTGGAGCAGCAGTCGCTAATTTTTGATGATCCGCAGAAAAAAAAATGGATTATTTATCGTAAATGCAACGCAACTAACAAAAGGTTTCATTAATATTCATTAAAAAATGCAAACCAACAGAACTTATGATAAATTATGCTGTTTATTATTTTTTAAATCTTAGGTACTATTTATTAGCGAAATAAATAATACCTAAGATTTCAAACTACTCATTCTTTTACAGATTCAAATAAAATAAATTAAAGAAAGACATAATATGTGAGAAAAAACAAGTAGATATCATGTATTTCTTTGAAAAATAAAGATAAAGTAATTAATGAAAATAGTAATACTTTATTTGGTGAGATGATTAATGAAAGTTTTTTTTAAATTATGATATAACTTTATTACTTTTAATATGTGCATTTTTTATTAGTAAAATACACATTTCTGTTTATTATTCTATAAATATATTTACTACCTTTTTTAAAATTCATCTAATTGGTGGTCCGCCGAATAAAAATTAAATATGCAGTAGTCCTTAAAGTTCTAAAGTTTGTCGACCGTTGGTCTGGGGTATTGGGATTCACTCTCTCCTAACTTTCTCGGGAGTAATTATGACTCTGGAGCACATGTGACCACATTTGGTGTTTTCATTCTATCCTGTTAGATGAGTGCACATAGAAGATTTGTTTCCGTAGATTACTTATGTGATCAAGTTTATAGTGTAAAGCCCCACAAAGCTCATGTGATTGTTCAGTCCGGAACAAAGCTTGTTACCAAGTAAGCTGTTCTACCTTGTCCGCCATGATTTGTCAAAAATGTTTTAAGCCTAAGGAGCTAACTATTTGTTTATCTCTTTGTAATGTGATCCCTTGCTTTGAAAGAGACCACAAATGCGACATTTACATATTCAGACACTATTATATTATTAGATTCTGTGTAATGCAAAACGTTAGAAAATGTATTAAGCGACTACTGAATGTTTAGCTCTATTTTATAAATGAATTGGTGAACCACAAATTGGAATGGTTCTTAGACTGGCGTCCAAAGCAAAGCGGAGAAGAACCCTTATTAGTTATGAACGTTTCTCTATAAAACTGAATTCTACTGAAGTAAAATGGTCGGCCAAAGTTTCGACAACTTCAAATTCGAGACTTAATAGTTGACCTTAATAGTTCATAATATTCTTAATTAATTCGGTTCTCAGATCGATCTCCTAAGAGAAACGAAGCTTAAAGCTTAGTATTCCTTGATGTTCATCGACATTTTTCATTAAAACTGCATTCTATTAACACTTTCACGTCTGGTAACACCCACATAGTGCCATAAGCAAGCTAACCGTTATTTGCCGGTGACACCTACGTGTGGCATTGGCAAGCCTGTAGTTATTTGCCGGTGACACCCAAATAGTGCCATTATTTTTTGATGACATCAGCGTGGTGCCCTCATTTAACCCCATATCATTACATTTTAACAAAATACAGAATCCTGTTAAAATGGAGTTTTTTAAAGAGAAGTTTGATTTCTTTTTAATATTAACAAACTAGAATATATTTTAACGGTTTTTCCAGCAGCTTCGAAAAACCACATTTATTTACATGTATCATTTCATGTAGAGCAGCTAAGTTTATTTTGTTGTAATGAATTGTATGCTTTATATTTGTACATTTTAATGTAACCACTTTCCGGAAAGTTTCAATGACAGAGAAGAAATTTTTTGCAAACCGTGCGGACTTGAAAGTGTTAATGAAGAACAAAAAATCGATCTATGTTTGTAAAGCGCTTTTTGATAACAGTCTTAAAGTAACTGCGGTAGGTGGTCGAGTTGAAAATGCCCAACAAGGAACGCGGACAGACTAACTGGCCACAACACCCTTAGCCTATTCCCCATTCATCTCATTGAGGTAGTAAAGCTGGAGCAGTCACTGACCCACAGCGGTCACTCGGTGTTTGGTTTATATTCCCGCGCGGACATTTTCTCCTCTCTCTGTAGGTAACTATGTCACAGGAGCACGTTCTGTTTTCGTTTTTTTTTTTCTTTCTTTCTTTTTTTTCTCTTATTACGGAACTTTCTCAGAATCGAATGATGACTAGGAGGATGAAGATGAGGATAAGCACAAATACCCCCTCCCCCTGAGTTACGCTGAGCATGCTATCGCGGAGGATGCAGTTATCCACCAATTTGAGATCATCAAATCGAATGCGTGACGGCCCATTCAGTGTACACTTTAGAATTACATCGATATTTCATTCAAATAAGTAGCATCGCATTTTCCCACGCAATCGTGAATCCGGCTAAAGATTTCTTTGTGTTGAAATTCATCGCAAACGTGAATACAGCTTACTTGAAACGTGAGGCATGTGGATAAGATCGGAAAAACATCTTGAAATTCATATATTATGAGAAATTGTTCATAAGAAAAATCGCCCTAAAATTTTCCTCTTCCGAATAATTAACTGGAAATAGATCAGCCTTGATATTTATTAAAATAGATTTTAAGAAGTTGGGAGTGACTGTTAGAACAGAGAATGTTTTCTTATTCAAAAACTGCATGATGTAGACGGTTTCATGGAAATGCGACAAGAAGCATCATAAGATTTTTTTTTATTAATTTCATATATATGCTATGTATGTATGCTTTCATATATATGTACCTAATCTATTATTTTAGTCAAATATAAAAGAAAATTATTTACGTAATATCTAAGTCCAGTGATAAAACATATGAGAATAATGCAGACAATATTTAAATAATTTAAAATAGGGAATGAATGATCCAATGAGATGGTTAAAGAATTAATGTTATAATGCTAGAAAAAAATGTTGTTTTCATCTACTTATAATGGGATAAATTGATAAATTTAATTACCTGCTCTTAAAATGGGGCTTGGTATAATGGCATTGAATGATCGAAAAGGAGGAAGGGTGGATTTCGAACGTTTTAAAGACGACAGTATTTTTCGCTGTGATATGAAGCATATTTGTATCAATTTATTTTAGAATCGGATCGATAGTTTAGGAGAAGATATACTTTACTCGCTTTGAATTTTGCTAAACCTAACTCATCAAGAACCAATATGGATGCCTCCATCCATTCCAGATCTAACCGCTTCATAAATTCGAGGACGGACTGACAGATAACTTAGGTTGTTATTATATAGGGGATTCTCACCAAAACGGTTGATTGGAGACTATTCTCACTAAACAAACTGCTGCCTGACATCTTTCAATATTCTTTGCTTTTAAATTGGATGTTTCATACGTATATATTATAATGTACATGTTTCTCAAATTACTGAGGTATAGAGCTTTCTTTAAATTATATCTCAAGCTTACCACTACCAGCACCCAACCACCTTAACCATGGTAATTTTAATAGGTGGAGTTCATACTTCTTTTTTTTTTCTGATTTCAATTTGGAAGGAAAAAATTAAGGGACAAGCGATATAAGACGTACAATCTTTTCACATTTAGCTGAAGAAGATAAAGGTCAAAAGTACAACTTTCTCTTATGTGAATGGATCGAAGTCATATGTGCGTGATACTTAGCACTATTAATTAACCAATTATTCTCAAATCTTCCGAAAAGATTCCATCCGGGGCGTCACGTGCCAAAGTGGCCGTTTCTTTTAAACAATGGCCTAATCTGCGATACAATAATCCGCCGGGGGGCGTTTTCCATTGTGTAACAGCGCGGCAGTTCAAATGTCCCTGCGGGATTGGTCGGATATGCTCCGAAGAGAATACCTAAAATCCCGAGCTCCGTTATCTCTCAACTCTTATCCGCGGAAAGGACAAATTGTGATTGCCTCACTCTACGCTCAAGGACATGGAAGGGGGGAGGGACAGACGGAGATAGGAAAAAAAGAAAAGATATAATTCAGCTTGCGACGTTTTCGGTAGCTGGCGGCGTAATTATAACAGACAAATGAACACGAGGTTTGTTGTTTGTTACGCCTGCGTTTATTTATTTATTTACTTATTTATGGCAATAGCTTACTGTACTCTAAAAATATTGGTGCCGATGAACAGTAAACAACGTACAGGTGGACAGAAACACAAGCAAATATTTAAAATTTGTTTAAATGAAAAAGAAAAAAAAATAGTGTTCTCTTTTTTTCCAAAGAATTCCATAGGATAGCGATAAACAGTGAAAGGGTAAACAGTAAATAATATTACAGTAATTCATTCAGAATAAGTTACAGCTATTCAACCAATTGGGAAATTTTATAGATTTCGTTTTTTACCTTTCCTTATTTCTTTCCTTTCATCCAAAAATAAGTCTTTAAGTTGTTATACTACCTCTTCTTTCATATGGGGATCATTTTGCGCTTTTACAAAATATAATGCAAAGCAGGTGTCTACCAGATAATCTGATAGTTAATTTTACTTGTTACCCAAATACCCATTTAATCTAATCCCGCATAATTGAAAAGTTTTACTCTAAAATTTTCTTTAGCATTTTGTTTATTGAGTACAACCCTAACACCGGGAGAATTCTTGGAATACATATATTGTAAAGTCGCAACATACATACACCGTTGTGTTTGCGGGGGCTTAGTAAAAACAATCGCTTAAAATCCTAGACTTTATTATCTTGACTATATACAAAATATACACGATGAAAACAACATCATTTGGGAGAGAGAAACAACCTTCTCTACCCTCCAGCCCCCAACAACCAACTGCCTTCTTCTTGAAAGACCCCTCGCAAAAAGAGGGGGGAAGAAAAAGGGCTGAGAGCAAGGGAGTGGTCAGCCGAGCGGACTTTTCAATGATAGCCGGCAATCCACACAGATGTATACAAGGACAAAAAAATCCGAAACTCCTCTGGGTCTGAAACTCCTGCTTTTTCAGGGGAATAAATTCCCACGGGTCCTGAGAATGACCGAAACTCTCTTGTTCTCTTGTGACCAGCTGCCACAATATAAACGTATATGTAATGGTCCACTCATTCTTCAGTAAGAACCCAGTTTTCAACGTGATAAACCAGGATTGGCCAAACAGAAGTTCACCTTTTAAAATTTTGCTGTCCGTGCTGATACATATTGAGACATGGGCCATCTAGGCCCGAACCCAGGCCCTCATATCGTTCTCAACTCTACCTGAATAATAGGTGTGATCCGACTAATTTCATTCGTCAAATGTTATTTCCAGATATATTTTCCGAAAAACTGAAAATTTCGAACTATTGGCAACCGTCGCAAGACTGTATTATTATGGAATTAATAGTTAACTTTGAAGATGTAGTTAATGATTTTATGAATATGAAACGTAGAAAACGAATTTTCTGAAAAAAAGTTAATTTTCTTATGAATTGTTCTCGTTGAACTTTACATACATATTCACGAGATTTGATAAAAGAGCTCTAAGTGGAGCCTACTTTTGTTTAGGAGCTTTGTACCTCTAGAAGACTTTGGACGTTCCTGGGTCCTCGACGGGAATCTAGAAATTTATAATTGAAGCAAATTATGCTCTGATTATGACAAATATAATATTGATTGTTTTATTGGCTGTTACTGTTATAACCATTTATGTATACAGCTTTTAACTGTTTAACTGTTAATTTGTGAATTATAAGAAAAAACTATGATAATGTATTGTTTTAAATTTTCACCTCAAATATTACACATACAAACTTGTGTATTCGTGTGTACAATGGGGGTCGAAGGAATAATACGAGGCACATCCAGAAAGTAAGTTTCCCCAAGTTAAAAGAAAAAAAGAACTCACACTTTCACGGACAAATTTATTGGCAACAAGTACAGCAATGTTTCAGCTATTTTTCAACATAGCCACCACCAGAACTGAGACACATGTCGTATTGTGGGATCAACTTTTGTATACCTCTGTCGTAGAACTCTGCCGCCTGTGAATGGAACCAGCCTTCCTGTCCCAGAACACCGTGCACATCCCTTTCCGTATCAACAGCGTCAGTTTGAATTTGGTCCTGACCGAAGATCCACTATGATGCCAATGCATTGACTGTTACTTGGTTTCCGGGATAAAGTACGAAATCCCTGTCTCATTGTCTCGCGACGATCCTGTCGAGGAACTCGTCGCTGTCATCGTGATACCGTAGCAAAAATGTCAGTGCTGCTCCGAAGCGTTGAATTTTGTGTTCGGTTGTCAGTTTCGGCTCATAGACTTATCAGAGCTAACGATGAATTTCAATTGGTGCAATGCTTTGTGCATTCAAGATCACCGACCGAAACTTGCAGGCGGCGGGAGAAGGAATTAAGAATTTCGATTTCGAACTACTGCTACCCCGCTACTGGCACGAATCGAGACTTGTCCAGCAGGTATATGATTAATACGTCATAGATCTGTTACGCACGCGCAATTGACAAGGCTAATTACGTTTACTTTAAAGGGGAAAACATTGGGAAATTTACTTTCCGGATGCGCCTTGTATTTACTTCCAAAGAATGTTTTGGGTTTGACAGGCTTGTTATAAATAACTTTATCAGTCACTTAGATGGATCGGGTTGGTGAAAAACGCAAAATAACTCCAACTGCTTGGCTTACTTTTAATAGCGAGGAAACCTTTATAATTTATCACTTATCATCAATCAATCACGCCGCCTCAATCATATTTGTTCCGTGGCCACCTAAAGCCACGGTCCGTCTCCCTTACCCAAAGGCATAATCATAGCCTGTGATGCACTTATACCAGCCGTTTGATAAATTTCACGCATTGGAAAACTTTTAGAGCCACTTAGATCAATCGAGCGGAAATAATAACAAGAACGCTCAATTCCCTCATAGATGGACACGCTGCAATTTTCTCGTCGGCGTTCATACACCGGGAAGATAATTTATTTCAACACTTTTTTTCTTCAATTCCTCGCTTTTTTTACTGTGAACGTGATAAGATAGAGAATCGTACTGCCGAGCATTGGTCTTGGGTACAGCAATTGATGTAACTCTGTTTGCCCAAAAAGATAAAATGAGAAAGAAAAATCTCTGGCGCATTATTCTAGCCTAATGTAAGAAATAATAATGTTACGTAAGCCTAGTGTTTGAGAAAAAAATTAAAACCCATTAAGAAACACATGAAAAATAGGTCTTGATTAAATTATTTTATAAACTTAGATAAATGCCTAAGGAATACAAATAGTTGAATCCACTTATCATTTGTAGATCTAAGACTGCTCTCGAGTCGGCGTCAACCCTAAGAAAAAATGGCTAAACATTTATTGCAAAAGGGTTTTCCTACCGAACGTGAATGCCAGCCGTTCACCTCCCTTTCTTCTCGTAACACCTACTTGAGTCTAATTTTCCCCTTTTTCTTCCTCCAGCAAATTAATCATGTGAAGTAAACTTTTTAAAATTCTTTTAACTATTTGAGTTCTTACAATTAGGCTAGTAAGAAGAGGAACTTTAAGCAGAACATAAATTCGAAAGGTGTTTCACGTGGAGGAAAAATTTAAAAGGTGGCTTTCTAGAGAAAATACAGAGATTTTTTATAAATATATAAAACCATGTTTTATTTGCATGGTATATTATGTGTCTGTCTGTATAGAAAGAGTAATAGAAAGAGTTAGGGATAAGTCAGTGCTACAGTGAAGCACACAAAGAAAAAGTAAAAACATATATATATATATATATATATATATATATATATATATATATATATATATATATATATTATAATTATATATATACTATATATAATTATAATATAAAGAATTATATATTATAATTATATATATATAATTATATATAATTATAATTAAATTATATATATATGTAATTTATCAAATTATTCAACTTTAATATTTCCTTAAAAACCTCCTCTCTCCCATTTCCTTAAAATCTTTTTCCCAGCCTCTAAATGTCTTAATCAAAGGAGTGTCTTCGATTTGCAATTCTTTCGATACATTTCCCAAAGCTTTCTGTCCTATAGATGTAAAATTTCTGTCTATTCAACACGTTTTCCAGCTATCGCCGGCAAATGGCTCAGCGTTTTTTCTCTGATTTTAACACTTATACCTTGGCTACACTTACACTTATACTTCTACCTTGGGAAAATTCTTTCTGTCTTCGCTCTTGGATGCACCTCTGTTCGAGCAGAGTGATTTTTGTGTCTTTCTTTTGTCTGTCGTTGACTAGTAAAGATGTCCGTTTTAGCAGCTCTAAAATAAAGTTTTAATTAAACTTGTTTCGTTCTCTTCAATGTGGCTAGACTCCATCATTCGTTACTACTGTTAGCTGATTAGGCTTCTCCTTGCCCAGTAGCCCGGGCAAGTAAAAATGATAGTGGCTATAATGTCCAGTAGTTTTATAATTATTGGATTACATTTTTATGTAATTGGTGTGGAGGTATATTAACATAAACTATTTAATTTTTTAAAAAAAGAAGAAAACTCTGTGAGTAGAGTGTGGCTTGAAAATATCAGAAACAATAAATCTAATCTTACCACATAACTATCTTTTTTTTTTGTGCAATTTAAGACAAATTAACTGATTAGTGCTTGTAAAAAACAGACATATATTTAACTTTATTCTCTAACTATATTTAATTAAAATATTGATCCCCAAAACAATTTAAATTTGAAAATCAACATTTAACTAGATCTTAAAAAATAAAGAAATAAACAACAAATGAGATTACAGACGAAAAAAATTTCTTTTAATTAAATATACTGGCTAATTGAAAACAACGCTATTTTTTGGAAAAAAAAAGTAATATTTCCATAAATTGTACAGATAATGTATTTGCTGAAGTTGTGGATATGATTTTGATTATTTCCAAATTCTAAATATTTCATTTTATTTTTTATAGGTACATTTTATACCTGCTGGTAATCGATGCGTTCCTATGGCAGTCAGATGCAGCAGTTCACCGGGAACGTCGCCAAATCAACAACAACTTTCCCGATCAACCAAAGCCTTATCAGCCTCCAATATCCCTGGGAGCTCCATCGGCTCCAGTTCCCGCTTCACCTTCAATACAAAACTCCTATCAACCTCCCATCTCGTTAATACAGTCTAATGAATATCAATCACCGCTGAGCCCTCCTCAGAATCCTTATCCTGCAAATGCTCCAAGATCATATCAGCCTCCAGTTCCACAAACTTATGTGCTTCCAAATCAGCCTCAACGCCAGTCGCATTCTGTACAGTATATTCCACCAGCTATTCCGGCCGCTAACATTCAGCAGTCATTTTCAGTCTACCAACAACCAGCACCAAACTCTGTTCCACAACCCGCAACATCTTATTCAGTCCAGCAACAACCTCCACAAAACAGCCAATCATTCGTTGCCTTGAATGTTAATCCTAATTTACCTCAAAGCACAGCAGAGCGCACTTACAGCACACATTCGAAAGTAGTAGGTTCTTCCCATGTACCTGCACAAGCTATTCACAAAGCTCCAGCCTCGGAAATTCAACCAGACAAAGGATCTGTTGCCAAGGAAAAAGACAACAAGAATGATGAATATGTAGTTTATTATTACTACTATTATGACAACGACACTTCAGCGAACAATAATCTCAGCTTAAATTTCGATGACATCCCATCTCTCGAAGGTTATGACAACGACAAAGTCGCTAAAGAACCAGAGAAGAGTGCAAGCGCCAGAACACTCTCAGCCAATCTCAATTCACTCACACCAGTTCCTGCAAAGCCAGAAAAAGATGTGTCCCCTGCTACTGAAAACATTGCTTCTCAACCTAGATCTGTAGGAGATGTGTATGGAAATCCTGACAGACCAAACAACAATCCTCTGGATGATACAGTTGTGCAACCTCTTAAACCAGTATCGAATGTTTTCCGATATGGCAGCAATGAGGTTCCTCGTTTCCCTGTTTTGCCTAACTTCATTGTAACTGAAGTTCCAACCACAATTAAACCAGAAATATCAACCCCAGACACCTTGACTACAGAATCACCCACTACACAAGCTGCACAAATTAACGCCCAACCAGATTTGAAAACAAGCGACGATGCTGATGACGATGATTTGAACAACGTCCTTGATAATGGTTCTGATTTGAAACCAATAGAAGAAAAGGTTGTTGAAGAGGAACCAACTACTACAACTACAACTACCACGACAGAGCTTCCTACAACAACCGAAGAGCCTACTACTACCACAGAAAAGCCAACTCGAAGGCGTCCATCTCTAAGTGGTGGATCACGAAGGAGATTCAGTCCAAGCCCAGCGTCATCATCATTTAATTCCAACAGAAATCGTCAAGCAACAAGCAGATCGACTTCATCTACTTCAAGCACAACTACTACAACTACAACGGCCCCTACAAGAAGATCTTTCCAGGGTAATCGAATTCGTCCTCGACCAGCAGTAGGCAGTAATCGACCTCGACCAGGATCTCGTAGTACAAGTACAGAAGCCACCGATGAGAGTAAAGCTCCTGAATCCACCACCGCATCCACTACAACTTCCAGATCTCGATTTACTTCAGCTTCTCCGAGACGATTCCAATCCAGCAGATCTAGATCACAGTCTTCTTCTACAAGCTCCACTACTTCCACTACCACCAGAGCTCCATCCTCATCTCTTTCTCGTTCACGACCTACCAGTCGACCTCGTCCAAATCTGATCACTAGGAACAGACCACCTCGTCCAGGATTCCCCAGGTCAAGACCTGGCAGCGAACCCGAAGTGCCAGAAACCACGACTCCTCCCCCAGCACCTACAGAAAAGGAAACATCACCTGAAACCGTCAATGATGAACTTCCATCCACAAATGATGAGAGTAACGAGACTGAAGAAGAAGAAGAGACCTCCGAAGAGGAGACAGAAGAGCCAACCACCACAGAAGCAAGTCGATTCTCTGCTCTGTTCAGACCAAGAAACCGCAATGCTCTCGGTAACAGACCAAGGCCGGTGATTGGAAACCGCCCATCGAGATCTTGAACGTGATATAAATGAAGATGCGAAGAAAAAGCTTGTCATGATCTTAAAGCAAACAATTTAGCATTATTTCACCCAATGTTGTTAAAATTAAATACAACAAAGTTTAGAGATTATCCATCGAATAAAATTCAACAAAAATCTATGCATAGAAAGGGCAAGATTTGTGATAACTGTTGACAGTAAACTTTATAAAAAATGTCACCTTGAATCCAGGTAAATTCTTCGCTAAATGTGGAACAGTTTGTCCTTATATTGAAAACTATTCTACAAAATTTCTTTAAAAAAATTTATTTTATCCAAATGGAGTGTTCATGACATTACAATTGTTGTTTGTTTTATGTATTTAACAGAATGATTTGAGCTACCCATCGAACAATCAGGAAACACTCTGAAAATTTACAAAACATATTTCATGTTAACTTGGCGCATAATAAGGTTTCAAACCCCTCTCCAAGTTCATGTTGCTTTTCTCCTCTGGGGAGATAGCATACGACTTTGCCAACTGGGAAGTCCACTAAAGAGAAATGTTATAGTGTTGTATATATTATTAAAACTACAATAAAGTAACATCTAAATGTCTTGCTGCAATACGAGGAACTTCCAGTCAATAATGAATTTGTATATTTTTAGGACATTATCTTAATTTTTATTTTTTTTTTTTAGATTTGAAAACATTTTCCTCTGCGTTTTATCATACCTTATTTCGTAGTTTGCACTCTTATCAAAATGTACTTTTGGAGTGAATTTTGAATCCTGAAAGGATGACATACAAAGAGAATGGAACCATGATGCCACTTTGAAGTTCCTTTTCAGCGTTTTATTATTTCTTTTAATTGTGTAAAAAGAAATACTAAAAACGACAGTTTGACCCCGCAGCCGTGCAACTTCTTTCGAAGCTGGAAAGAGGCAAATATTTTATATTTTGCGAAGATTAAATCTTGTTCTTTAAGCTTGTTTTTGCGTTTCAGGTAACCTTCGTTGTGTTATGTTTCGTTTAAAGTATCCCTGCATGTCAAACAAATCAAGCTGTGAATTTTAAAAAAATTACCAAATCATAATACTGACTTAATTTGACAAAACTAAAACATACCTCTACTTAATTAATCATTCCATACTTATAGCAAACTACTATTGTGTAGACAAAACAACTTTTATAATTGAAACAACTCTTCGTGTAATTGCAAATGGCTTAATCTTCAAAATACATGTAAGAT
>JAGEOH010000963.1:0-25000 GCA_032207245.1 Pardosa pseudoannulata | reverse complement strand
ATATTCTTTGCACTCACCATATTCTGGTGTTTAGTTTTCATTAAGATACATGCAGAAAAGCCACTTTTAAAAATATAGGTTGTTGCAAGTGGCAACAGCACAGACAGAGACTTTTTTTGATAAAAATGGATATTTTTCTTTAAAATGACATTAGAATTCTGACACTGATACAGGGATGTTATCAAACAGGCCATTGTCAGTTAATTAAAGTTTTCATACTTCTCTGAATAAAAAGAAGAAGGCTTTTCATTCATGACAAATTGTGTTAAACTCCCATTAATCCTTGCAGCACAGAGTGTGTATATACATGGTTTCCACACACCTTGAAAGTCAGGGAAAGTCATGGAAAATCATAGATTTAGACAATGGATTAATTTTGTCATGGAAAGTCATGATTTTTTAAGTAAAATGAGTAAAAGTCATGGGTCCGCTAAACTACCGATTAAAAAAATGCATTGAATTGTTTAATTCTATTTTTACTTGTCATTTGGCTGAAGTTTCTGAGTTTGGTATTTATGTATTATCCTATTGACCATATTGCCAATTAAAATTTGTTCACCAAGGAAACTCAAAGCAAGAAAGCTTAATGGGTGGGTAAATGTGTATTATTCTGGGTTTTTTTTAAAATTGTAGATTAAAAGTTTATTAATATAATAATTATTTTTTAATAAAAATTAGTTAAGAATTTTGCACAAAATATAAGTATCTCTAGGGATATTGTATATAAACATTATAGGGTTATATTTGGCTATTATCCATGGTTACCCAGATAATACCAAAGTACCCTGAATTCAAATTAGAAACATTTTGATTTAAAAATTGCTATATGATTGAACTTAGGTATGTAGATACAACAATTTATTTTTATGTATGTGAGTTTATTAACACTTATAAAGTAAGTTTATCGTTTTTTTATGATAAAATTCCTGTAATTTCTCTAAAAGCATATATTTTATTTGTATGTACATCAGAAGTTTTATTCATATATACTTTAACGAAAGCTTTTTAAAGTCATGGAAAATGATCTGCTAAATCAGGGAAAGTCATGGATTTGAAAAATTTTATTTTGGCAGATACCCTGTATATATATAATTTCTGTTGCCTTTTTTATTTTATTATTTTAATAATCATTGAAATCTATTCTAAGAATTTCTTTCATTGGTATCTTTTTGTCATTATTGCTAGGTGTATCATTATATTTTAAGTTGGCCACCTCCACTGTATCAGAAGTCGGAAGATTTGAAACGCTTTTATGATCATATGCGTCATCCAAGTTTTTCTGGACTTGTAGTAATATTTTTCATTCATCCAGTTATGCAAATAGATCGATTAGTTCTTGCATACATATTCACTGTATATATGATAGCAAGATTTAATGTAGATGATGTGGATTATAAATATCAAAAGAGAATGTTACAAAGAAAGTATTGCGATTTATTTTTAGTTAGATAATTCAAATAACAAATTTTATATCATTGTTTATACTAATCATATTTACATTATTAATTTATTTTTAAAATGGTTTCTGAGTTTTTATTGAAAAATTTATACTTTCATGTTAAATTTTAAAGTTGTATACAATTATGTTTGTCTTAGTCAAAAGTAAGCACATATAAAGATGTTTCTATATTTTGCTTATATGGTTATTAAAATCACAGTATTACTATTCTTTACTTAAATTAAATTCAGTTTGAGTTCATACTATTTACATTTAATTATAAAATTGAATTCATATGTTCATGTACGGTAACTTAAAATATATGTGCTTACTTTATGCAATTACATTTAAAGTAAACAGTAAGAGAAGGTGTATATATGTAATATATGTATTATATAATATAATTTTGTACTACCTTTTAATTTTAAAATTTTTAGCAAAATCACAACATTTTATGAAATTGTAAAAAAAGAAATATTTTTATCACCTTCTTTGTATAATAAATATATAAAAGTTACTTTATTTTATAGTGGCTTGTATATATATTTCTGTAAAGTTACTTACAACTAATTCAATGTAAAAGATATGAGTTAAAATAACTAGTTTAATGAATAATCATGCAAGAGATATTTTTTGAAGATACTCATTAATGTTGTTTTCATTTTATAAATTTTTTGCATTTAATATGCAATTTTTAACTTAAATTGCTTATAATATTATATATTTTTATAGTAACTCCAGAGTCTTGCTTTTTAGTATAGTATATTTATGAAATGTTTTTGATAATTATATTTAATATATGTAGTCATGTAATGGGTTGGGTGTTGTTGTTTTAAACTAGATTCCATAGATTTAAGTCCCATTGCTGGTATAAATGTTGATATCCATTCAGAAATGAATTTTAGTTCTAATTAACCCTTGTGCTGCAAAAGATTAAACATAATGCTCCAAACCAAACCTCAATATATGTTGAACAGCAGAATCATCTTTTTTCTTTTCTTAATGTAAACATAATCATTTAAAGTCACACAATATCCTGTGTTGCACGTTCACAAGTTCTCACCAAATGGCCAATTACATGGACGTCACTATCAAGTTTCTAAGCAAAATAGTATAGCAGCCACAGCAAAATGGCACATATTTATATTGGCCACTGGATAAGGGACTGACTTTCGTGGAGTGGCACAATTTTTAGTTTGGGAATATGTTTCTTGTCAAATTTGACATGTTTAGGGAGATAGTATATTTTCAATTCTTTATATAAAGTCAAAATTTTCAACTCTAAATTTATTCTTCAAATGCTTAAACATATAAATAAAAGCATAAAATAAATTTTTATCATTGGACCAAGCGAAAAAATTAATATTTTTTTGTATTTATCCGATTCATTATCAACCCCAAGTTAAACCCTATGTAATCTTCAATATTAACAAAAGTCAAAATTTTCAAGCTCAAATTTATTTGCCAAGCTGTTAATCAAATAAATGAAAGCATGAAATCAATTCTTATTATTAGATCACTCTGGAAGCTGAAGAGTCTGAACTTACTGTTCCAAGCTTTCTAGTTTGGAGATGTGTAGGAGTTTGATGAATACCAGCTGTAGGATTGATAATGGCTTTGATAATGAAGTATAACATTAAACGTTATACATACTTGTTGGATTTAGCTGCATTATCTAAGCTGAATGCATTTTAAAATATACTGGAACTGTTTTTCGGCTGTCGTTCAATTTTTAACAAAGTTTTTTAAAGTCTGTTGGTTACAAATATTGTTATAACGTTAAAGAGATTAAGGATGAGGATGCTTGAATTTTCTGCAAAATGTAATGGAATAAAACCATTAGGAATGTTTCAGTGACCAAACCAATGGAGTAAAATAATTAGTCTATTCGGAAATAGTAGTCAACCAATGGCAATCTTAGGTACTAACCCTCCAAACATTCCTAGAGCCATAAGAGATGATACTATACTTGGAGAGTGGAAGAAAAAGGAGTGAGGTAGGATCTTGGGAGGAACCAATCAGAATTTTGAGAATGAAGACATTTGACAAATGGGAAATTATGCAAAGTTTTAAGCTAAGATGGCCATAGGTCTCCTACGGTTACTTGAGCCTGCATGGTCATAATGAGCTAGTTCAGTTAGATGTTCAGTACTAAGAATTTTATTAAATTTAGTGGCTAAATTTTGAAAGAAATTTTGAAGAGTGTGTTATTGTATTAATAAATTTTTAGAGGTAGGATCACCTGAAATCATTACTCATCAGTAATCTGACCATTAGTAATTCAGTTAGTTAAGCCAAACGTCAGATATTTGCTACATATCCTTTCATGCCTAATAGTAATAATGCTGACCTATTTCATGACTCAATAGGACTTGAGACATACAAATATCCATTTGAAGGCTTTTCATTGAACAATTGAACAAGTTTAATCTAAATGTTTAAAAAAATATTTTGTGCTAAAAATTCAGTTATTCCAAATATATGTCTGAATTATTATTTATTAAATGCTTTTAAATTTGTCTTAAGTTAAAAGTGAATCTATAATAAGACACACTCACTGGCCTCAACAGATTATGTACAGACATATAGATGTGTTTTTAATATTGTTATTAAACTTTTTAATTATCGACATGTACCATTTTCAATATTTCTTGTTTTCAAATAGGGTTTTAACAAGAAAAAAGTTTTATCTTTCTATTTCTAAACTTATTTGAAATTTTTAAAATGTAAATTGAATTATCAAGATTAATTTATAAAAAGATATATATACTTACTGAAGTATTCTTTTTTGTTAGAGTATTATTTCTTGTAGCTTTCTTATCAATAGATATCATTGAAAGTTTGACTTCAATAATTACTGACTAAATAAGTGGTATGATTCACAGAAATAAGTATGAATGAAACAGTTAATAATCATAATTATATAAAATCAAATAATTGTAAATAAAATATCCTCTATCTGAATTACAAGTCAGTTCTCGTAAGTGGCATTGCAATGAAGTAAATACAGTATAACCTCTCTGAGTGGCCACTCCACCATTCCGAGAATATTTGGCCTCTCTGAAAAGTTTTATTATAAGATAATTGCTATAATGCATAATATAAATAAGTCTGACATATATTCCTTAATTAAAATGAAATTGAAAACTTATCTAAGAAGAAAATAGTACTTTATTTCATGCTCTCTTACATTTTTTTAAAAAAGGCTACAATTTGTGTGTTTTAAGTTTTTACTTTTCTCTATAACAATCCTTTTTTAAGTTCATTTTTTACATTAAAAGTAGAAAATTAAAGTCTTTGTATTCCTCCAAAATCAAATTTTTTTCTTTAATGACTTTGTTCACTTGCATTCTTCCGCAGTTAGATAATTCAACTAACTTTCCTGCCGATTTGCCATTTTCATATTCAAGCAGAACTTCAATGTGTTGCTTGAGATTTAGAAAACACGTTTCGACTCAGATCACTGACAAACTAATGAAATGAAACTGGTGTGGATGACATTTTTGCTGACAGAGGTGCAATTTTTCCTTTACTGTACCTATTGGAATTCCAAACAAAGGCCCTAGGATAGGTATCCTAGGGCCTTATTGTCCATTTCCCCCTTCAGTTTCTATGGGTGATGCAATAGGGATTCCCTATCTGAAGGCTGTAGGAAGAATAGAAAAGAGATAACAGATTTAATGTTTCTAAGAAAGGGAGGGGGGGGGGGCTGCGGGAATAGATTTCGCAAATTATTCCTGTGTTTTACATCCGACCATAAAACTAACCTTGAGTTTTTTCCCCTCAAAATTAAAGCACTGAGTGAGTAGAATTTCCTGAAAAATGAAATGGGCAATCCCATTTGGTGGCCATTTAGAGAGGGTTGGGTGGCCGCTGATACAGGTTATTTTACCATTAGGTCTATGAGTCGGAAAATCTGTGCTGTGAAAAACTGGTCATTTAGAAGGGTGGCCATTATGCAGGGGTTGCCACTCGGAGAAGTTTCACTGTATACTTTTTATAAAAAATGTAATATTTTTATTGTGTAAGAAGCGTACGTTTTGTACGTTTAATTCAAAACATCTATGATCTATATGCATTTCTGTAAACATTGCATTTCAATTCTAATCACTAAACATAGATAAGTTTCAAGTGAACAACAGACTCAACATATACAGTCAAATCCTGTTGTAATAAACCATTTGTAAACCTAATAAAAAGTTCTCTTTAACCAAAGGTTTACTATGTGTAGTTTTGTTGAAACATTGAAATTTCTAAGGTTTTAATGTTAATTTTATTGAAAACAATTATTGCGATAATCTGCAAATTATTGAGAAATTACTTATTAATTAAACAATTGATCATGTTATAAAAAATGAAAAATTTTGAAATATTTTCTTACTTTTTATTCAAAAATTATAAGTTTTATTGGGTAATTTTATTTACATATATCCTCCACTTTGATGGAAAAAAAAAATGCAAAAATTGTTTAATTTCAGTTTCTTATTCTAAATTATTCCCTAATGTGTCTAGAATATTATATCCAAATTTGGCAATAGTTTAAGAAATATTTAAAGATTTCTGGTTAATATTTGTAGCCAATCTTTTCCAAATCCCATCTTTTTCTAAATGTCTTTTTAATGCCACCAATTCCAGAGCTTACAGTTCAATTTGTATATAAAAAATTAAATTTGAAAGACTGGAATAACATCTGGAAGAAAAATTTCTGTTCACTATGAAAGGAAATCTGGAAGGAAATTTTCTATTCACTATAAGTGGACTTTCATTTCTCAAGATTTCACTATAAATATTGGAAATAACGTTAGATAAATAGGAGTTCAGTTCTACTGGTAAAAAAGTTTATAACCTGAAGTTCACTACAATAAGGTTCAGCTGTATTTTAGGCCATGTGCCTTTTTTTTTTTTTTTTTTTTTTTTTTTTTTTGCAGTAGGTGAAAATCAACCAAAATGTGAATATTAGGCAAATATTATTGGTCCATGGTATTTTCATATAAAAACGTTCAAAATTATAATTCTGATTGTTAAACAAGCAATTGAATGAGCTTTATATATAAATGTTCTCTTTGATATGGCTCCCTTGGTGCTGAATTCCTTACATCAATTTAGTCTAAATTTTAATACACATTTAGAAATTTGTTTAAAATTTTATTTTGCATTTTAAACAGATCTTTTGCTGGACTATGGCCAAATGATAAGGTGCTTCTATTTGGTACAGAGTCTATATTTTCAAATCTTGCTGCTAGTATGGATGTTTGTAGCCATTAAGTATTGGCTTTAAGCAGAAGATCATGGTCTCATTAGCTCTCGTGTAGCAAAAAAGTAGAGACCATAGCATTTCAAATCAAATAACTTACATCTTTATGTTTTGAGAAAAAAAAGGGTTACTTAATCTTGTTCTAGTGGAAATCACCATTTCTATCACCATTTTTAGTACATTCATACTTTTTTTCCCATGCATCATAAAAATTTTTTTTTTCTCTATAGTAATAATTTTATATATCCTTATGAATAATAAAACTTTTTCACTTCATAACTGTAATTGTCTCGCTCCCCTTGCACTACTGAACTGTTAACTTCTCAAGTTCTAGAACTGAGAAAATCACATACTCATCAAGTAATTATAAAATTTCTTCAGATAAAGTTGCTGTATTCAGTAATTCAATATATATATTCTTTAGTGCAACTTTATAAACAAACTAAACTGTTAATCTTACTTTCTTCAGTTTAATTTTTTATGTATTTCTGAAAGTGTTCATTCCATGTTTATGTTTTATATATTTTTACATGTTTTTAAAACTCGAGTAGGTCATTTTATATTTAATTATATTTAACTAAATTTATAAATGGGTCAATTGGTGACTCTTAACTAATAGGCTTAATAATGCCTGTTTTCTTGGAGTTAATATCATAATCATAAATTTATCTTGGAAAACAATATTTTAATAATGATAATGAGGATAACTACATAAGGTTTTTTAAAAGATATGAGTTTGAAGTAATCACAACATGCTAGTTTATTTAAGCATAGATCATTTCTAGTCTTTGATACCTGATGAAGGGTTGTTTTCAGCTTTTTCACCCTGATTGAATATTAAATCATAGCTATTACTTTTCAGTTTTAATGTATATTTTTCTATAAAACTTTTGTTAAGATGTGTATTTATTTGCCCTGTTATGAATCATTTGAATAATTTTGTGTGAACTTTTATTTTGTTAAAGTACTTAATAAAAATATTTTAATACTTTAATTGTTTTGTACTTTCTTTTTTATTAATGGGACTCATTCTTTCTTTGGGTATCATCATCAATTCTCTTCACACCAAGGGTCGGACAATAGCTGAATCTTAAGGCAGTGCTTTTTGGTACCAGAGTTTGCTGGTTCGATCTTGATGCAAACATGTATATTCTTAGCCATTCAGAAATGGTTTTAAACAGCAAGTCCCGGTTGTGAATTTCAAATAAGTACATGGATCTTGCAATTGAAGGCAGGGCCAACAATGACGGTTAACGAGAGCTGTACTACAATATTTAATTGTGTGGTACAAGTGAGTTGCCGTCTGTTTTTGTTTTGCATATAAGACTATTCTAGTAAGCAATCAGATTTTTTTTTGGGGGGGGGAGGGGGAGGGGGGATTTTTACTTCAGAGTTAGTTAAAAAGTTTGTTCAAAAGAAAGTAATGTTGGTGCCTACAATTTTTTTTCCTTTTAATTAATATTTGAAGTTGTCTTCAAAAGTTAATTAAAAGGAAAGAAAGAAAAAAATAGCCACTCATTTAAAAAAAAAAAAAGTTAATATTTATTAAAAGTTAATATAACAGGTAGGAAAATAAGAACGCTTAAAAACTCTATCTTTACTGAATTTGAACTTTGTAATATTGTAGTTAATAAAGTAATACAATTTTAAAGAATTTGCTTTGGGTTTTTTAAGTATCACTTTGTTATAAAATAACACAAATAATTGGCATTAAAATTATATACTGTTTTCATTTATTTGTTTTATATAACGTTTTCTGATTTAAAAAACTGAACAAAATTGTATTGTTGAGGTTTTTTTTTTCTTTGTTTATGATTCATTTTCTTCTTTATCAAAAGTACAATTAAAATATCAGCTTTGGTAAGTTATTAATATTTATTTTTCTGTTTCTTAGCATTGAAAGTAGTTCGATCAGCACTTACAGGACAATTTCAAATATACCAAATATTACTTGCTTTATGCTTGTGATGTTACATACGTTATATGATGGGCAGCGAAATAAGACGACGCGTGCGATCATTGGTCGTAAGGATTGGCCTTGCCTTCGGTGACAAAATCTGTGTACGTATTTAAAATGTGCGTCCTGGTCGCAGTAGCCCTTGTGTAGCAAAATCGTAGTGTTCGTAATAAATCAAACCTCTTCGCACCAACCTGGTGCACAAGACAACATCTGTACACCACTTAATTTTGTCTAATGATACCCACTCAGCACTTTCCTTATTCAGCCATCTAATTTAATTGCTTTAATCTATTGCTATATGACCCTTGGTATTCCTCTCTTTCTGTAATAATTTATTTGCGATTTCATTTGGAATATACTCCTTGGGAATGTTTTATAAAATCGTATTTGTTGGATAGAAAATGACCTAATGGTTAATGTTCAGAACTAGAATACCGGGGTGCAGAATTCAAGCTCTGGCAGGTGCCTGAAACATCTACTCGTTAACTCAGAATAAATCTGTAAGTCAGAATGTTCTCTCGTTAAATTGACCAAACATAAGAAAGAGGTATGGAATCAGTAGCAAACATTCTCTCTTCTGAAGATGGTCAAACTTGACTGTAAACCACAGTATGGTATTATGATAACCTTGCAGCATCTGTTGGGGAAGAGGCCGATTTTAATAATCCTGGTTGGAAAGAATGTTCTATTTTCAGAAAATTTCGAGCCTTCCCTTACAGAAGACAGATGGCGCAGTGAGCGTGGAACAAGAATGGCTGTTGTTTTCGGTTGTATGATCGTCGCTCGATCACGAATATATTTCTTAAGTGTTATAAAACAGTTTTTTTATGTGTCAACATCGTTGAATTGATTTAGTTATCTAGTGAGATGAAATTTCTTAGTCATTTAATGTAACCGCTCAAGTTTAAAATTACTTCTGATTTCGGATTTAAGATAGCGACGAACTTCGACGTTGGAACAATTATGTTATGACCACGACATCATAACACCATTATTTTATTGGCACCTGACTCCTGTGCAAGAAAAACGTTATATTTTTTATTATCAAATAAATTTGTTTAAACTTTGTGACACAGATTTTTTTTCAATGGCCCAGGTCTAACTCGGACTGTTGCGAAAGTTTACCATGGTGCTTTAAATCTAAACACTAGCTGTTTCGAGTTTTATGTTTTGAAGCTTCCCCAGAAATATTCTTAAAATGGAGAAAAGAGAAATTGCTAAGGGTGCTATTATTCTAGCATTTCATTGTAAGTAAGTATTGCATAATACATGTTTTCAGTTTAGCTAAGCTTGTAATCAGACCACTTTTAACAGTATTTTTTAGCTACCGTACTTATTCGTGTATAATGAGTATTCTATTTTATTTTCAAGGAAAAAGGCGAAAAATTACCGTGGGTATAATGCTTTAAAAGTTGACATAGAAGTGACTTTTGATTTTGAGTGAAATTTTGATTAAAAACATTGACACACATATAATTTAATATCTTAGACGACATTTTAACTACTTTTTTTTAAAGTTAATATTAGGACTGGTAACTAAGAATAGTATAAGTATTAAAACAGAAATTAACAAATCAAAATTTGTGTAGACGCTTTATAACTACTAGAACATATAAGAATTAATTTTAATGAACTAAAAGTATTATAGAAATAAAGTCTGCTGTATATCTTAATTTAGGTAAATAATTATCAAACTCAACAGATTACCAAGATAATAACAGGAGCATTATGCACAGGAATGAAAATCAGTAAGTTTTCTAAAAGAAAATTTCTACGACATCAAGAACGCCTAAGCAGCATCTCAAAAATTACCTGAAAAATTAATAAATTAAATGCACCGTCAAAGATTCTGCTAATTTGACTTTTATAGTAAATGTATACTAGTTAACAGTGCAAATATGTTACACAGGGCCAGCCCTAGGCGCAGGTAGGCGACTGCTTACGGAAGCGAAGGATAACATTCCAGTCGTTTGTTTCTGAAAAATAAATAATTAATAAAAAATAAAACTTTAATACGAAATTGTTAAATTTTGAAAAAAAAAAAAAAAAAACATAATATTTGTCAGTTGTATACTTTGACAAAGTATATTTAACAAAGTATGAAAATCTTAAAAGTGTAGATAACTGTGTATTAGTACATTAAAGTATAGGTACTAACTCGCGATAATTTGAAATTGCAATCTTTGTCCAATCATTCATTCAATTATGTCATTCTTCTGGTTGACATAGTTCTTTTATGGCTCCATGATCTTTTTTTTAATTATAAAGTATTAATTTAAGTGTGAAGGGCGGCATTTTTGAGGTTTCCTTACAACAGTAAAAATGCTATGGTCGTGATTTGATGTTATATAAAGAACACACACACACACATATATATATATATATATATATATATATATATATATATATATATATATATATATATATATATATATATATATATATATATATATATAGAGAGAGAGAGAGAGAGAGAGAGAGATTTTTCCACATCCGATTGAGTCCAAGAGAGGTTGAGAACCTCTGATGTACACACGTCTAAAAGCTTTTTCGTTGGATTATATCTATAGGGAAGTCTGTTTACGAAATCATCTCACTCTCGATGAAAAATATACAAAGCCCGAGGCTTCTAGTGCTACATTCCAAACAGGCTGATAGCACAAAGCAAAGTAATTCAACGGAAGACATCAAGTTGATGCTTACCTTACACCGGACTTTAAACGTAACGAATGATTGTCTTTTGCTTGCAGTTCTTGACCTCCGACCACAAAGTTTTGTAATCGTGAAAAAAACATTGTACTTACCCCCTCCCCCCTCTTTCCATTTCATGTTCAAAAAGATCTCTAGCAGAAACGATTGCTTCAGGCGATCTCTGAAATGAATGAACATAGCTTCAAAAGTTGTTGAAATACAACACACATTCTTTCGTGAACAGAATATATAATATTTTTTTTTACGCGAATCACGCATAAAAAAAAATAAGTAAATTAAAAAAAACGAACTGTCGACAGAATGTCTTGATTATTTTCAATCTATTTATGAAAAAGCGTAATTATTGGGAATAGCTCCATCGTCTAATTTTGAGTTCATTTACGCCATCAACGCAATCTATTTGAGATCTTAAGAACTGCTTAAAGAAAAACATGAGATGCATTAACCAACCACTTTGAAAAAGAATTTGTTACTTTTATCCAACACAGTGGTAATGGGGTTTTACTTGTTTCTTATTTCAAAGGCTGGAAAATTGCAGGCCATTATAGTTAATTATAACTAAAAGAGAAATACTGAATTGAATGCTTAAAATAAGAAAAACTCAATAAACCTATAACCAGTCATATTATAGAACTATACCCAGTTATATTGTAGAATTGATTATAATTATATTGAAGTAAATATAAACAGAAAAAAAAATCAAGATTGTTCCCCTTATCCCGTATACCCTCAGAAAATAATGTTATTCAGGGCAGAAGGCAAGTATCCTGTCCTCATTTGAGATCGAACAGATCATAATATCGGTCATATTTTAGCTAGGTTAAAAGGCGATCTTTACACCTCATGAAATACACTGAAATTGCACTGAATTAGGGATAGCAAGGGCTATGCAAATTGTGTAGCTCATCATATATGCGCAAGTGAGAGCACTGTGGTAACTGCTTATATAACACGTATTGTGGATGTTCTGAATTAGTGGTTGGAATTGCCAGTATGGGTAAACTGCCTGATTTAGATGCCTTCGATCATGAACAAATCGTAAGTGCGCTGCGCACTTTCCGAAACCGTCAGATAGCTAGGATTGTCAGGTCGACAGTGTCAAGAGTATACCAAGAATACATATATGGTGGAAAAAAAAACTAGCGATCGGGTAAATTGCAAAGGACAGTTAGCCTTAACAGTGCGTGGTGAGAGACGACTCAGACTTATTGTACGAAGTCAAACAGCTCAAATTACCACCCAGTTGAATGACGGTGCCAGTAAACGGACTATGCAATACTAGCTTCACCATATGGATTTCGGGAGCCGTCGACCTATGAGAGTACCATTGCTCCGTTCTCGCCATCGGGCAGTACGTCTTGCCCGGGCAAGAGTGCACAGAGACTGGAGTGCAGAGGACTGGAAACTAGTAGCTGGGAGTGATGAGTCAAGATTCCGACTACTGAACCTCAACGAGAGGCTGAGAATATGGCATCAGGCTCATGAAGCCATGGATCCTGCATGTCAGGTTCTAACTGTACAGGGGTGTGGCGGCTCAATCATGGTCTGCGGTGTTTTATCGTGGCACTGTTTAGGATTTTTGGTGCGTGTACCAACCTTTCTCAATGCAATGTAGAGTTGCTGGGTGATCACTTCCATCCATTTATGCTGTTCCGTTATCCACACGGTAATGGAGTTTTCCAGCAAGACAATTGTATCACTTACAAGTCCCGGTTGACAACTTACTGGTTGGATGAGCATTCCTTTGAATTTCTGTTATAAATTGGCACCTAGAAGCCCAGACTTAAATCCTATTGATCACCTTTGAGATGTTTTGGAACAAGGCGTGAAAGGCCATCACACAGCACCAAAGAACCTTACTGAATTATGGACGGCTTTATCCAACATTTGGCATACCATTCCAGTGGAACGTTTCCAGAAACTTGTTCAATCTATGCCTCGTCGTGTAGCATCCGTTATCAAAGTCAGAGGAGTTCCTACTCTTTACTAGGAAGGTATCTCTAATCCAGTGGATCCTCTAATTTCCCGTTGTTATCAGTATTTTACTGAAAAGTTTATGACTTTTCGTTAACTATGCTATTTATCTGTCTAAATTACCCATCTCATAGTAGTGGCTTATCTTCTAATGTTCTCCCTCTACTGGAAAGTTTCTGTTCCACTATATTTCGAACTTTTATGATTCAATTAATCTAATATTATTTAGCCTTTTTGTTATGTTGTTATGAGCTAACCACTATGTCAAATATGTGTCATAATCTTAATTCGTAAAATAATGCATCGTAATTTAAATATTCACATAAAGTCAAACATTTTTCGTATGGATTTTATTGAAAGAGAATTTTCTATAGATTAAAACTCTATTTTTAGAGTTCTTTCAATATTGTTACCAATTTATGAAGCGTAGCGTTCGTGGATTGAGTAGACTTTGAATTAAGACAGCAAAAATAACTGCACTTTATTCGTAATGCAGGGAAAACACGAATACAGCAGCCAACACCGCGAGAACTGGCTAGCACAGGCGATAAATCACTAAAACTCTTAGCGCCAAACAACGTAGGTCTTTACCTCTACAAATTTCTCAACTAACTGAACTTCGATCAGTATCGGCCCCCGGTATTTATATCCTCGGGAAAAACTGGAATATTCTAGAAAGTACTAGGTACAAACGGTCGCCAAGAAAGTCAACAAGTCGCCAAATTTGGCGATAAATCGCAAAATTTGGCGCCAAAAATTAGTCGCCAAAAACATCGCCTACGAGCCAATATCTCGCCCAATACATGATTTACCCATTATAATACACAGTATACGGCAAAAATACATGCCAACTTGCGAAATTCGTAACATTATCATTAGTTAAAATTAAAACTCTAAAATTTTTTGCATCAGGATTTTAATTTAGCAAAATTATCAATAATCAAAGTAAAGTCCGTTTCATTTTCGATGCTTAAAACTGAAAGTCCACACAGTCTCTATTGTAACATATGAGGGAATTATTGATTAGTTTCAACTTTGATAAAATACGGTAAAAAACTTAAAAAAAAAGCCCACTTTGTTTATACACACATTTATTAGGAGTAAAACCTGCGTATAACGATGGTCCGACAAAATTCCTTAATTACTCTGTGCAAAACCACCAGATTACTAACTGTATTTAAAATATTTACATTTTAAATTATTCAAACAAAATGGGATTTCTAAATACAATTCAAGATATTTATACTACCTGTGAAAAATTGGATGCGCAGAGAATCAAACTGTTAATAACGACAACCTGTCTACAACAATATTTCTCTTCTTATATCGTTATAGGCAGATTTTGCTGTATTAATGTCATATTTTATCTCACCTGAATGGGGGAATTTAGCATTGCAAAATCGTGCAAAAAATTTTTACCACCACTTTTGTTTAAAATTACTTAGTCAACTAAAACCTTCATTTGTATACAGAGTATATAAAAAAGAAAAAGGTCAGGTGATGCAGGAGTGCTTTAAACCCGCTGAGGCTCATATATATATATATATATATATATATATATATATATATATATATATATATATATATATATATATATATATATATATATATATATATATATATATATATATATATATATATATATATATATATATATATATATGTATATATATATATATATATATATATATATATATATATATATATATATATATATATATATATATATATATATATATATATATATATATATATATATATATATATATATATATATATATATATATATATATATATATATATATATATATATATATATATATATATATATATATATATATATATATATATATATATATATATATATATATATATATATATATATATATATATATATATATATATATATATATATATATATATATATATATATATATATATATATATATGTATATATATATATATATATATATATATATATATATATATATATATATATATATATATATATATATATATATATATATATATATATATATATATATATATATATATATATATATATATATATATATATATATATATATATATATATATATATATATATGTATATATATATATATATGTATATATATATATATATATATATATATATATATATATATATATATATATATATATATATATATATATATATATATATATATATATATATATGTACTAGACGACCAGACAAATGTCCTGTTTTATCGCTGTAAACCCCAAAATTGTAAAATGTTTTCAAATAAATTATAAATTGGATCGTTTTGAGGGAAAAGTAAAGAAAAAAAATATTTTAAAAAGTACTTGAAGCCACCACGCGTACAGTTATAAATGTAATTAGATTAAGTTAAAATTCCCACAGCATTTCGATCCTAGAACTTATTGTCTTGAAGCCCGTTGCGCTGACCACTGTGTCACATATACGTTGGCAATGAAATGTTTCAAGTGGCATTAAAATAATCTCACTAAGCGTGCCATTCTGGATTTTTAATAAAATAACATTTTTTCTCGGATCAAATTGTGAATCTAAATCACTCTCGAACCAACTTAATTGCATATATAAAATTTCATTAAAATCAATCCAGCTGTTTAGGAAGAGTTCTATTACAAACACTACGACAGAAGAATATATTATGTATATACTTTCTACCAATAAGTTATTAGACACCTATGCAAATGACGATATCTGCGGTCCTTAGGTACGTCACGGCCTCCGCCGGTATACATCGTGTAGGAAATAGCATCGGCATTAGTCGCATGCAAGATGCCGCTCAGTTTGGAGCTTTCTGATTTCGAGAAAGGTATAATTATCGGATATCACAAATGTGGCCGATCCTTAAAGGACATATCTAGCGATCTGAAGTACCCAAAATCGACAGTGGCCTATGTGATTAAGAATTGGAAGGTGAGCGGTGATTGTCGAAATGTGCCCCGAGTCGGCAGACCAATGAAACTGGGAGATAGAGACCGATGAGCGCTGTCCAGAGAAATTCGTTAAGAACCGCACCCAACCGATGGTCCTCATCCGCGAGGAGTTTCAACAGGCATCCGGGAGTATTGTTTCAATGAATACCATCCATTTAAGAAGCACATCTGCTTGATTTTCATGGTCGTGCTGCTGCCCATAAGCCTTTGATCACAAAGTCTAACCGCGCTGCTCGATTAATGTGGTGCAAATCACATCGAAATTGGACCGTAAATCAGTGGAAACGGGTTCTTTGAAGCGACGAATCAAGGTTCACTTTACCATTCGGATGGCAGGGTCTGGGTCTGGCGTATGCCTGGAGAACGTCTCCTGCAAGAATGCATTGTGCCAATAGTCAAGTTCGGTGGAGGTGGAATTATGGTCTGGGATGTTTCTCCTGGTATGGACTGGACCCTTGGTCCTCATTCATGGTAGGCTCAACGCCGATGCCTTCTGCACTATTTTGGATGACAATGTGCTTCCTACTTTGTGGCAGTTTTACGGGTTGGACCCCTGTTACTTTCAAGACGACAATACCAGTTGTCATGTTTCGAGGTTAATCAAAGCTTGGTATGGTGCGAATGGAGCTCATCGAATGGATAGGCCTGCCCAGAGCCCAGACCTGAACCCTATCTAGAACCTCTGGGATGAGTTGGATCGCCGAATTAAGGGGTGCGCTACAAGTCCAAAATCGGTGAAGGAACTTGTATGTCTACTCCAAGCCGAGTGGAAGACAAAACCACTAACTGTAATGCAAAGACTTGTGGAAAGTATGCCCCGGAGGGTTCCCGCCGTAATTGCCTCTCGTGGAGGCTCTACTATTGATATTGAATAGTTGGATTTTACTGGAGCATATTACGTTACACAAGGTAAAATAATTCTTAATAATTATTAGCGAGGAGGTAAGTAAAAAAAGATTCACTTACCTCTTCACTTCAAAAGGTTCGTTTGGGGCCGCCTGTGGTTCTATCACAGTTGTCCAAATACTTATTGGTAGACAGTGTATATGTGGTTGCAGGGAATTTCGAAAAACAGGCTCTAGGTGCTTATTTATCATTTTCCAATAACCTTGATATTTTCATGCTTTCAACAATGAGTCCGAATACTCTAACAATATTTCAGCTGTTTATATTAACACTCTGGTTTCATCTAGGCTTATTGTAAGAAACGTTAGGTAATAAATGCTTTCTAAAATTAAATTTTTTTTTGAAAAAAGGCTATTGTTATTTCCCCTGCTTATCGTAGTTAATTTTTGACAGATATATCTAAGGGTGTTTCTTCAGATTAGGTGCCCCTTGGCGATTTTCATGAAATTATTGGCACTGTTTAGAAATCTGCATGCAAATAAAAGAAATCTTTACTTGCAAAGAGGTAAATTCAGTAAAAGAAATGACGGAAAACAAAAAGTAAAATTTAATGATAATGATGATAATAATAATAATAATAATAAAGCAATTATACTAGTGTCTGCTGTCTTTTGAAAAGTAAATTGTTTATGGTGAATGGTTTCAAGCATTTAATAATGATCATTTAAGGGAAATCTTAAAATTATCTTCAAGCATTCGATAACTAAAAGATCCATCAGTTTTAATAATGGTCTAATCTAAGGCCTAGCACATTAGAGAAACTTAATGCAGTATTTTATTATATTTTTATATATTTTCTATATAATCTTAGGCTTAAATATGTCAGATCTCCCTTCTCCCTTGTAAAATTTCTGACGTAGTCCGAAAACTTTTTGACGATGCCCTTGGCTACTTCTAAAGCGTAGCCATTTTTGATTTAGTCCTCAACCCCGTACTTTTTTTTTCCTTTTAGTATATATTCCCTCCTATTGCGTTAATAAAGCACTACCGTCTTTGGCCTTCAAGAATCAAATTGATAATGACGAATGGTTTCAAATATTTAATAATCATCATTTATGAGAAATCTTGGAATTATCTACATCCTTTTGATTACCAGGTGATCCATCAGCTTTTAGTCCTTTAATAATATTCTAATCTAATCGGAATGAAAACGATCGCTTGATGCGAAAGTCAACGACTTGAAGCCACTCCCTTTAGCAGCGATAGAGCAACGCCCAAATATTAGGTAATTTGATCTCGGCGAAAATTGAAAACTTTCTAGGAAATGTAATTGCACCCCGTATTCATTTTCATTTTTGAAATCATGGTCAAGTGTTTAAAAATAATAGCTATTGAATTACCATTAAAATACTATTTTCAAAGTGATTGAAAAAATGGTTATTCAGTTACCATTATAAAACTAGCATTTAGCCCGTCATATGACGGGATCAGTATAATTTTTAACTTTCCAGAATTGTAAAGTATCCTGTAAGGCAGATAATTTTTTTTTTCTGAGAATTATTTGGTACACGCTCAATAATTGTTTATCTTCATACTCCTCTAAAATCCCTCGATACTGTGAATGCAGTTTCGAATGCAGTTTGAATCACGTAGAATTCATTCAGAAAGATAATTCACAGTTTTCTTAACTACGTTGAAATTATCGTTAAGATCTTCCCAATTTTTTGCAATAGTAATTAATGGAAGTAAAGGAACGAAACTATCATTTCCACTACACCCTGGAGGTAGACAGAATTTGTTGTTAAAACCGGTGATAAAATTTTCATTTCAACAAAAAATAATCGATGATTAAATTTAAAACTATCACATATGTAACTAATCTATTATTTAAGTCAAATATAAAATAAAATTATTTACGCAATATATAAGTTCAGTGATAAAACGTATGAAAATAACACAGACGTTATTTAAATAATTAAAAATAAGAAATGATTAAATAAGAGGGTTAAAGGAATGACGTCATAATGCCAGAGAAAAATGTTATTTTTACCTATTAATTTTGTGATAAATTGATAAATTTAATCACCTGCTCTTAAGCGGGGAAAATAGAGCTTGAAATAATGGCATTAAATTCTAGAAAAGGGAAGGTGTGGATTTCGAACGTTGCTAACCTAACTCATCAAAAATTCAATATAGATGCCTCTATCCATTCCAGGTACAACCGCTTCATAAATCGAGGATAGACGGACAGATAACTTAGGCTATTGTTATACAGGGGATGGGATATTATTTTTGTTTTTACAATCTTAATTTATTTTCTCTCCCCACTTTCACTCTGTGACACTTGAAATCAACGAGAGGTGTACTACGGTTTTTCTGTTTACTTCCTCGTACAAACAAAATTATTGTAATCGCCAGGACCACCCCTTATTGTTTTTCTTCCATGGGCAAACACCAAAAATTGCCGCCCAAACATATAAACAACTTTTAAATAAAAAAAAAGTAAGAATTATGAAAGAAATGTAGATAAATGACATATAGTTAAATTAAGACAACAATACATATTTACGAAAAATAGATTTATTAAAAAAGAATTACATTTTTAATTAGTTACCATCAAAGTACTCTCGACTTTTTTTTATTTAAACATTTTTGAAAAATCGTTACGAATGTTAAGTATAAGTTATACTATATTTTATAAGGCAATTTGTCGCAACGTCATGACCTACTATAATGCCCTTCCCATTCATTTTCATGTTTACAACAGCCAATAGACAAACAATAAACTGCCCTTCCGTTTGAAACTAAAGCCAGAATTGTCATAATTTGAGAATTTGCCCTACTGCGTGAAATCGACTTATTACTTATATGTTGTTGAATGCTTCCAATGAGTATTTAAATAATGAAATTTATTCATAATTACACAATTTATCGAATTTCTATATCAATTTTCCACATCTATGGTTTTTCCGCGTTCATAATTTTCCATTTTTATTCCACTGGAAAACAATAATCCCCAGCTGTATACCATCTGAAATACTAATAATCGATGAACCGGAGCTTATAAATGCTATCTATAAATCATGATTAAATTTTAGGATACGAAGAAATTGTCAATTGAAGGGGAAGAAAGCTCAATATGCCCCACCTTTAGGAAAAGAGACCAACTTGAATGCCGTAATCAAAGGGGCATTACTCTCTTCAATATGGCGTATAAAAATCTTCTCCAACTTGCCTTTTTTATGACTACTCCCTTTTACTGACAAAGTGATCGGAGACTACCAATGTGGATTCAGATTTCAAAGATCTGATTTAGGCGAAATTCATCAAACCTTAAAAAAAAAAGGCTACAGAATATAATATCAAAACTTTTACTTGTTTATAGACTTTAAGGCTGCTGACGACAATATAAAGACGGATAAGCTGCTTGAGACAACAGATGAGTTTGGAATTCCTACTAAAGCTTGTTAATCTAACTAAAACTGCACTTAATAACGTAAGATGCACAGTTAAAATTCAAAACTCCCTATATGAACCTTTTCAACAGAGAGAGGCATACGACAAGTGGATTCCCTTACCTAGCTGCTTTTCAATTTGGCATTGGAGAAGTTTATCCAATATAGTTGTTTGTTTTGTAGTACTACAGTCTACTTTTTGCAACACGAGAGCTAATGAGACCAGGATCTACTTATCCAATATAGTGGATTAGACCGAAAGCGCACACTGTGGAACTCAGGTCAATTCAGTTACAGACCTATATATGTTGGAAAGCCAGAAAGGGCATTGAGCAAGATCTTTTAAATCCTTAAGACTTTTGCCACAAATATGGGCTTTCCAATCAGTGAAGATAAAACTAAATTTACTAAATTTTTCTCTCAAATGTAAATTACAGTGATCCTCTATACATTGACGGTCACACCTTTGAAAAGGTTAATGAATTTAAATACTTTGGCACAATTATTAATGACAAAAACACTCTCAAAGCAGAAATTGATAACATAATTAAAAAGAATAACAAACGTTTCTTTGGGCTGAGGAAATAGTCAGATCTAATTTAATCAGTCGAAAAACTAAATTAAGAATATGTTAGACACTCATTTTACCTGTCCTGCTTTATGCAAGCAAAATTTAAACTCTTTATGTAGACACTCATGCGCACTCTGAAGATATTCAAGAGAAAAATTCTTTTTAGCATAATACAAGAGAGAGGATACTAGTTATAATCTTGAGTTATATAAGCTCTCTAGGCAGCCACAAATAATACAAGTCATTCGGAGCAACAAGTTAATATGGTTCGATCATGTCTGGAGAAGCCCGAAAAATAATGACATTAAGATATCAAATTTTAAAAGTCCTGTAGGATTTGGGGTAAGAGGAAGACCTGAAACTAGAAGAGTGGATGACACTGAAAAAGACATACCAGTTTTGAAGATAAAAAATTGAAGAAGAGTTCCCTTGGACAGAAAACGCTGGAAAGAGCGTTTTCTGTCCAAGAAAACAAAAAAGGAGTAGGTACTTTTCTGTTAGTCAAGTACAAGGGTAAGTTACCAAATATCGCCAAATATAATACTTCTATTTTTTTGTGTATTTCTTAAATATATGAAAAAATTAAGTTCAGGCTGTCAAGGCCTGAGATGGGTTATTGTGCTCGTAAAAAAAGGAGAAAAACGTTTTGTCGAGGTTCCACTACATAAGGAAAAAAATGTTTCCGGATTTTTCGATATGTCACTATAATATTAAATTGCTCAAACTTTTTGATGTTTACTGATTTATTTTAAATGATCAACTGTGGGTTAAAAAAGAAAATTTTGTTCTCTTTATAGAATATTTTGTTAATGAACGTTGTTATTTGCTTGGGCTCACAGATAAAATAGTTCACACATTTTTATTCTCAGTGTATTTTAAATTAAACAATTCAATCTTACAGAAATAATTTGTTCTGTATTTATATTAAACAAAAGTATCGTAGCATAGGGAGAGGCAAAAGTAGAGCTTCGGGAGGCGTTTTGTTAAGGGTAGCTAAATCCCTATCTTTCAATCAATATTAAATTGGTCTAAAAATATAGATATATTTATTTGGAAAGTCGATGATAAAATTGATTTTCTTCACTAATAAATAAATAAATAGATAAATAAAAATCAAAAATGTATAGAAGTTATCATATTGATCAATAAGTAGTTTTAAAATAATATTTATTGTAATTTTCAATCAACAAAACAAAATTTTCAATTAACAAAAATTCTCTTCAAGTAATAATACTGTTTTTAGATAGCGATATATTAATTTTAAAACAATGCATTCACAGTTAAATGCTGTATTACAATATTGTAAAATTTTATATTTGATGAAAAAAATTCTTTTTGTGGCTTACTATTTTACTAGATCAGATTTTATCTCTTTAATAATGCCATATTTTGTAATGGAGAGGTGACAAAGTTGATTTTTCCCCCGGGTGAACAGAAATCTGTATTATGCCACTATTCAAACGAATTTCAGATTACGTCATAACCGTTATTAACATTAAGTTTAACTACTGACGTTAGATGGCGCCACTACAATTTTTCATCTTTTCAAACCTGTTGAATTTTTTCTTCTCTTATTAGGATTCTCTTATTAGACTATATTAGGTTGAAAATTTGGGCTTTATTGAAGAAATGCACTTTAATATGTTATTGATTTATTGACTTTTCTTTCATTACGCTACAGAGATTTTAGAAAAAAGGATGTTAAAGACTTCAATTCTAAATCTGTCTAAAGTTCTGTTATTGTCACGGAGCTTTAACAGTCAATTTAGTACTCATTCACGACAATGAATTAAAAACATATTTGGTACTCACTTGTATAATTTAAAGTAAAATAAAAGACTTGTATTAGGAAAGCTTTTGTGTAAACTGGGCTTCCAGTTTTGAAAATAATTCTTTTATAAAAAGTAGTATAGCGTAAGTTTCTGCCAAGGGTTAAATGCTATATTTGCCATCCCTCCTACTAAATATTATTGTTTAATATAAAATTTGACTGAATGCTAGATCACTGCTCTTCGGTACCGGAGTTAGCGGGTTCGAATCCCATTTCTAGCATGGATGTTCGTAGGCTTTCGGAATTGGCTTTAAGCAGTAGATCCTGGTCTCATTAGCGGAACGATGCATGAATGGTTAGGGCACTGACCTTTGCTACCGGAGTTCGTGGGTTTGCATCCCACTGTGGCATGGATGTTCGTAGCCGTTAGGAATTGGCTTTAAGCAGTTGGTCCCGGTCTCATTAGCCCTCGTGTTGCAAAAAAGTAGACCGTAGCGTTCCAAACCAAAATAAACCAAACAGATACAACTTTCTAGAGAGAGGAAATAATTAAGTTGAATAGATTTATTTCTCCAAATTTAAAGTTTTTACACCCAAGGAAACAAAATTTAATTTCTAACGCATACTCTGACATCTAATATCAATAAATTATTAGAAAATTTTAATAAAATCGTACTATATCGTAAAAACTATTGATTGATGCAATGTAATAAAAGATTCTTGCACTAAAAAATTATTTTTATATTGAATATCTTGACAGCAATAGGTTAGTACACTTGATTTGGAGATAGATCAGCTAGATCGTCTTCAACATGAAAATCATCTGACCCACTGTTTCATACAGAATTTATCAAAGGCCAACTTCATTGTATTTTTGTATGCCGAGATAAATAAGGTGAAAGGTTTCTCTCCATCTTAATTTGCCAGAAATAAAAAGAAGTTGTATAGACTTACTATAAAAATACCATGTACTTTCAAAGTTGTTAATCCTGGTTTCTTTAAAATTTTCTGTGGTATTCTTTCTGTGTGCTTTCTTTTATGAAATGATAATTGTTTTACTTCCTTGCAAAATTAAAAATGTTTAATTTTTTATTTGTGTCGATTGCTTTATATTTTTATTTTTATAGATACCTTGGTTATCTTTGAATAGCACTGAAAAAAAAAGGAGTAGGTACTCTTCTGTTAGTCCAGTACAAGGGTAAATTACCAAATATCGCCAAACATAATACTATTTTTTGTGTATTTCTTAAATATATGAAAGAATTAAATTAAAATGAAATGTGTTATCCTTCAAAATTATAGAGGAATAAGTGTCCTATGCGTTGCCTATAAGATCTTCTCAAACATCCTATTTGATCGTCTATCCCCGATTGTAGACTGTGTCATTGGGGATTATCAGTGTGGATTCCGAAGGGGAAGGTCAGCAGTTGACCAAATCTTTGCCTTGAGACAAACTCTGGAGAAATGCAAAGAATTTGGAATAGAGACCCATCATCTGTTTGTAGATTTCAGGGCAGCATATGATAGTATTAATAGGACTGAGCTTTTAAAGGCCCTTTCTGATTTTAATGTTCCATCAAAACTAATCAAACTTGTAAAGCTCACCCTTACTGAAATCATTTCAATGGTGCGAATTCAAGAGGAACTATCTACCTCTTTAAAAATTTCTAATGGAGTTAGACAAGGGGATGCTTTGGCATGTCTTCTGTTTAACATAGCTCTGGAAAAAGTAATTAGAGATGCTAACTTAGATACTTCAGGAATTATATTTAGTAAATCAGTACATATTTTGGTATATGCCGATGACGTGGACATTATGGCAAGATCTAAGACAGCACTGGGGGAAAGTTTCTTGGCACTGGAGAGATCAGCTAGAAAAATGAATCTTAGAGTGAATGTGGAGAAAACAAAATATATGTATTGTGATAAGATAGAAACTATCCCCAAAATCTTTGAAATAGATTCTTTTAAATTTGAATCTGTAAAAAATTTTACCTACCTAGGATCAGAAATAAACTGCCAAAATGACATAAACCCTGAAATTAGAAAAAG